>WEIT01041306.1:54503-73039 GCA_013389985.1 Dryoscopus gambensis
GAGCGGGGTGAGCGGCTGAGGGAGCGGCGCGGGGGCGAGAGGAGCTCAGAGAGCGCTCGTGGGGGACACGCGCACTGTCCTTAGGGACCCACAGAGCGTCCATGGGGACTGACAGGCCATCAGTGGGGACCGGCAGGCCGTCCATGGGGACTGACAGAGTGTCCCTGGGGTCACACAGAGCGTCCCTGGGGACACACGGAACAGCCACAGAGACCCGCAGATCATGACAGGGACTGACAGAGCGTCCACAAGGACCTACAGACCATCCATGGGGACCCTTAAGAACGTCCATGGGGACACACAGAGCTTCCATGGGCACACAGACAGTCCGTGGGGACCCCACAGACCAACCATAGGTGAATGGGGTCTGCTGTAGGGACCCAGAAACCATCCATAGGGACCCACAGATCGTCCACAGGGACTGACAGGCACTCCATGCATGAGCAGGGTCCACTACAGGGACCCAGAGATCATCCACAGGGACACACAGACCATCCAAAGGCACTGATTACCGTCCACAGGGACAGACCCGTCACAGGGACGCACAGACTGTCCGTAGGGACCCAGAAATAGTCTATAGTGAACCAGAGACTGCTGTAAGGACTCAAAGACCCCCCCATAGGGTCAGCCCAAGCTTCTGCCAGAGGTAATGTGGGATGAGAAGCCAAGCCCCCGCTAGCGAGGATGAGGAGTGTGAGGTTGGTTCTGTCTGCCCCAAGATCTGAGACACCTTCAGCACAGCGGGAATGCTGGCTCAGCCCCGGGTCAGGAACTGCTGTCCCTCAGAGCCCTGTCCTGGCACCCAGCCATCCCCAGGGAGCCGCAGCTGGAGCAGAGCCTGAGCCTCACTGGGGCAGGAGTGACTTCTCCCAGTCCCCAGGAGGATGAATGCCCCCAGAACTCAGCGACACCTTGCAGAACACATCGCGGTCCACTTAATGGCCTTGAACAGGCACTGTTCTCTCCGCGGGACCTTGGACTTAGGGCTTGAGAAGTCCTCATGTTATTAGTGTAACCTGGAATTTGTAGTGTCTACGGGAAAGGTAAACTGTATGTCGGTCTAGGGGGAAACCTTCCCCAGCACCCCTATTTTGGGATTACTTCTGTACGTTTAGTAAATGTGCAAGCCAAGTTTCAGCCTCACTGGGGACCTCTACAGCCAGAAAAGCCAAACAGCAACTATCATACTCAGTCAGTGGAAAAATCCCACAAAAGAAACCACCCAAGTTATCGCAGAGCAGATACTCTTCCACGGCAAACAGCCCTGCATGGTCTGCAGCTCATGGCTAATCATAAGCACTTCTCATGCCATTCTCTTTCGGGGTGTTTTCTCACACTACTGTGTTGGCATTGAGGTGTTGAAATAAAGGTTCAGCAAGGATGTGATCCTGTAGGTTTCCTTCCAGGAGAAACGAGGATGCTTTGAATAGGTCCCAAACCCATCCCCAACAGAAAGTGAACACGACAAATTTTAAAAAGAATGCATATCCACAACACGAGACGCAAAACTTATTTTTTAAAATATATATTTATAGAACTAAGACTACAGCAGGCTCCTTCAGAAGAGTATTTGTATCCTTGGTCTTCCAGAAATGAAATAGGATAGCCGACTGCTTGGCATGTGCACTTTGCACAACTCACTGTGAGGCAGCGGGGCAGATGTTAGAGCTCTCTGCCATGTACCCCACACAAACAAATCCAATAAAAGCCCCAAGGACTGATGGGCTAAGGCACATACGGAAGCCATGCAGATTCAAGTCGAAAAACATCATAAAAACAGCAGATCCTGTTGCTCCAGGTCAGCGGCCTGGCACCAGGTTTAGACAGGTAAATTGTGTGTTTATCCCCATGTCCTGTGTCCCTGTATCCAGTGTCATAAGGCAGTGAGGAGCAGGGCAGCACTGCACACAGGGACATCAGAGAGACCAGCAGCCCTGAAGCATGTAAGCTTCTGAATCAAAGCCATAATCATATCTATATATATGGAAACAACAAGGGCAGGAACTTTCAGGAGATCTGGTCAGAAAACAAGTTTCATGGCTCCAGCAGTAGGTTAAGTTTGTTTCCAGTGGGGCACAGTCAGAACAAGTCCAAAGTTAGAGAATCACAGAAGTTAATTAAATCACAGAATCAAGAGAATCCCAGGATGGTTTGGCTTGGGAGGGACCTTAAAGACCACCTAGTTCCAACTCCCTGCTATGGGCAGGGACACCTTCCACTAGACCAGGTTGCTCCAAGCCCTGTCAGCCTGGTCTCCAAAGCTTACCAGGGACAACCTGACGAACCTAAAAGCTCACAAGACCTTCACTGGATAGGTGGTTGGAAGAGTTGAACAAATTCCTTCAGATCCTTCCTGGGACCTCCCAGCAGGCTGGATGTGGCACAGCCCCTCCCTGGGTAGATGCAGATCAGCTTCCAGCGTCAGCGCTTAAGCCTGGAGCACACCTACAGCTAAGCCAGACACATGGTGCAACTGCTGCTGCCCTTCTAAGTCAGCTTTCTGAGAGATAGGAGTAAAACTGGACCTAAATGACAAGTTTAATCCCCACTAATGAAAGACTTTAGGAACAGGCAAAAGTCTTTAGGAACAGGCAAAACCTGAGATCTGAGAGCGATGTACATACCCTGAACACAAGCCAGTGTGCCCAAAGCATCGTGCAGCGCTCCTCTCGGCACATACAACCTCTTAGTTATCTACAGAGTGGGAGGCTCCAGCCTTTCTAAATGGCTGCACTTTAGAACAACTTCAAATCAAAAACTTCTTCCGACACAGATCACCCCTGTGTCTGGTCCTTTTCTTCCTCTGAGTGTGAAGATCCATCCAAGGAGTTTGCTGATCAAAGGCACAGATTTTTAGTAAGCGCTTTCTGAATGTACAAATAATTATCAGAGTCTGCAAATATTCTCTTGAAAAGCAGAAGCACTTCAGCTCTGTGTGTCTGGGAACAACTGAAAACACCACCTCTGCCACGCTGGTCAGGCCAACAGTGTCTTCTGCCTTCTAGAAAACCTAGAGAACAGGTTTAACAGTGTCTAAATCACAGCTCCAGCTCAGACAAGCCATGGTATGGCTGACAGGAGCCTCATTACCAATCAGTCACCTCAAAATGTCATCCCTTAACCAATGGCCTTTCTTTCTCCACTGTCCCTCCTCTGTGTCGTTTCATCTCATATTAAATCCTTTCTTACAGAATCCCAGAATGGCCGAGTTGGAATGGACCTTCAGGACCAGCTGACTCCAACCCCCGTGTCACGGGCAGGGACACCTTTCACTATTCCAGCTTGCTCTAAGTCCCATCCAATCAGGCCTGGAACACTTCTGGGGATGGGGCAGTTCCAGCTTGCCTGGGCAGCCTGTGCCAGGGTCTCACCACCCTCACAGGGAAGTATTTCTCCCTTCTAGCTAATCTAAATCTACCCTCTTTTAGTATAAAACCATTCCCCCTTGTCATTTTACTATCTGCCCAGGTAAAAAATTCCTCCCCCTCTTTCTTTTATGCCCCATTTCTTCATCAAAAGTGGGTACTTACTGTGACTGTTAAAAATGTACCAAGCTGTAGCCATCCACTGTGGCATAATCAGGCTCCCCTGAAACACAGAGCACAAAAAAACCCCTCAGGTTTCCCATGAGAAGTGCTCATTATGTGACTTTAAATGGAACAGAAGCACCACACACTGGCCATCCGTGTTGAAGGGATGGGATGCAAGAGTGAATGAGGCTCAAGTCACGCTGAGAGAGCTGGGGGTGTTCACTTGGAGAAGAGAAGGCTCCAAGGAGACCTTAGAGCTCCTTCCAGTGCCTGAAGGGGTTCCAAGAGAGCTGGAAAGGGACTGTGGGCAAGGGCTGAAGAGAGAGTTCCTCTCTGGGCCCAGAAAGCCCATAAAGCAGTAACTTACCTGGTGCGCTGGTCGGGGTGGGCAGCGGTCCCCTCCTGCACAGAAGGAAACAGAGAGCTGAGGATCTGCGTGGCTAAGGGACTCCCTCTGCCCTGGTTCTGCACCCCCAGCTGCTCCCCCAGGGGCTGGTGGGAGGGCAAGAGGTTTGGCCAGCCTGGGCTTTATGGAGACCTGACAAGGCAAGTCATGGTGGGCTCACCACCCACAGCTCGCTTGGCAAACACAGGAACTGAACTTGGTACAGTGGGGGAGAGGAAAAAATAACCAGAAAGCACTAACTCGGGGAAAAATTCACAAGTGAGCCTCAGGGCATGTCTTTGTACATGCCTTTGCCCAGAGTGAGACATCAGGAAGCCGTAATTGGATATGACTCCTCTCCTAGAGTGGCAGCCGAAGTGGCAACTCATCCTTAGCAGCCAAAGTGGCAACTCATCCTTAGTGTGAGCCTTGGCCCCAGTCATCATCTTGCCCCCGGCAGAAAAACCCTTCACCGTGTCCTCCCTGCCCAGCTTCTGTCCCACAACAGTGAATCCAGCTTCCTCCCTCCACCCACAAATGCTTTTAACTCTCCTCAGAAAGACAGATCACACCAAGAGCCATGCAAGCAAATATTTTCCTCTTGTACCCCCAAGGCAAGCTTCCAATAGACTGAAAGGAACAAAATATGCCTGTTTTGGGGGGGACAAGCATCATTTGCAATAACAATTGCAGTTGTACATGTTACACCTCTTACCTTGATATAGGCACAGGAGCTGGACTTCTTGCAGGAGTCACATTTCTCTGGGCATTATAGTAGTTTTCATAAGCAACAGGAGCTAGTAAAAATTGACAGCAGTAAAGTACAGGCCTTTTATAGACATAAAATACTTGCTGTACCAATACTCAGCTGTTAAGTCTTTCCCTTCTCTGAGAAAATGCCTGATCAGGAAACTAAAAAACAGGTCTTTTATCTCCAGGGGCTGTCAAAAGTGACAGAGACTAGTGCTGCATGGCAATGAAGGAAAGGCAAAATGAGTGTTTTCTGCACATAAAATGATGCTGACCAGAGCAGCCAGCTACACGAGGAGTATAGAGCAGTAGCACTACTTTGTGAGATTCTACTAAGCTCTTACCTGGAGCCAAACTTCCAGTTTTGCGTAAATTTACGAAAAAATCAACATCCTTCTCAATGCTGCACATTTCTAAACTCTTGCGGATTTCCTCATATTTCTGCAAAAGGGCAATAAAATGCATTTCTATACATCAGGTCAAAAAACAAGTTTTTTTCCCAATTGCTTACCATACATAGGGTGAAAGCCCAGTACTCACCCAGGACACAAGCTTCAGTGTCAGGGGAATCATAGAATCCCAGAATGGTTTGGGTCGGAAAGGAACTTCAAAGCCCATCCCATTCCACCCCCTGCCATGGGCAGGGACACCTTCCCCTATCCCAGATTGCTCCAAGCCCTGTCCAACCTGGCCTTGGACACTTCCAGGGATGGGACAACCACAGCTTCTCTGGGCACCCTGTGCCAGTGTTTCACCACCCTCAAAAAATGTGGGAATCCCAGAGGAAATCCCATTTGCCAAAATTTTGGCCGATCCTTCTGCTTGCCCATCCATGCTGGTATCTGTGGTCAATCAAGGGCCACAGCCCAGCTTGGACAGAAAACAGCTTAGTGTCCAGGAAAACAAATCGGGCTTTGATTTCCACACAGAAAAATGAAGATTTTCATCTGAGGTACCTCATCGTTCTGGACACAGCCCAGGGAGAGCTGGTTGACGTGGAGCCAGAGGGCATTACGGAAATAGTTGATCCGCTCGCACTCCTGAGTCTCAAAGAACTGAAACGACACAGACAAAACTGTTCATAACACCTTTAAAACGAGGGCAAATCTCTTTTGTCCTGATTGCTTCTCAGCCCCACGTGTCACAATAAAGATAACTGCCAGGAGCAGCTGGTCTTGGTCTTCTGCAAGCAGTAAGGCAGCCATGAGTTCTCTGGCTCATCCAGAGGAGCAATGATCCCTCTATGCAATCAGATAATTCAAAGGTGAGTGCTAAGCTTGGAAAATCCGCAGGACTGATGTGGAGGGGACCACCCAGCACACTGCTACCTCTGGGGAGACCAACTCAGCCTCCTAAAGTCAGCACAGGTCCCCGAGGTACCCTGTGCTCTTGTGGTCCCAGCCCACTTCCCTTACGCAGGTACCCTTGTGTCACAGAATCATTTAGGCTGGAAAAGCCCTCTAAGATCATCAAATCCCACTGTTACCTCTGCGCTGCCAAGGCCACCAGTAACACATTTCCCCAAGTGCCACATGTACATGTTTTTTCTAACATTTCCATGTTCCATGTATGGAGCAATACAAAAAGCACTAGGGATGTATGAAAACAGAGGTGTATTGACTGGTTGGTCTTCTTGCCCTTTCCTGACCAGCCCTGTTCCAAGCAGGTTTAAAACCTTTCAAAATTTGCTGGTACACTTCAATTTCACGTGCTTTTATAAATTCCCATGAACATACACGCTTGTTACCACTTACGACCTTTGCAACACATGGAGAGGAAAACCTCCACGTGATCCACCTGCAAAACTGAAACTGCTGCTTTCCACTCCCCACCACAGAATCGTTAGGGTTGGAAAAGCTGTCTCAGAACATCGAGTCCAACCACTAACCCAGCACTGCCGACCCACCACTAAACTGTGTCCCCATCCTAGAGGCTTCCAAGGAAGACACCAAAAGCACACCAGCACAGAGACACCCACGCACACCACATTGAAAGGACAGCAAATTCCAGTTCAAAAGGGAAAAGTAGAATGGCAGCCTGATGAGAGGTAACTTGGAAAGGGATCAGCACACCTGGGAATGGGAAAGCTCGTTGCAGATCTGGGATAAAATCTCAGTCTTTGCAGTCCCTGTCCATCCCTCGGTCACAGATCACAGGCCAGCAGCAGAGCAGCTGCTCAGCCCTTTCACTAGCAGTCTGGAATTCCCCAGCATGTGCTAGAAATCCCTGCTGGACCACTTCTCTGTGAGGCAGTCTGCTTCAGGCTGATACATCCCCTCAGTGGGGTTCCTACGCTGCTTCACAGTCTCTGAGACACAATCTGAAGAGCTCCTGGCACAGCGTGCATGTGGAGATGGCTTCACCTCCATCTCCCACCACCACCAGCCTCTGCTGAAAAGTCTTGTAAAGTCTTCCAGAGTTTCAGACAGACCCTTCCAGTTGTTGTTGAGGCTCTTGGATATACTGGCCTGGAGACACTGAGTATCCAGAGGTGACCACAGCTGTTCAAGATGGCAGCCACGCCAAACATGCAAGCAGGAAATGGGCAAAAATGTCACTGCTTCGACTCTGCCAATTTTAAAAAGTGGTGGAAAATAAAAATAATAAAAAAATAGCGGAAACCCTGAAGCAGTGGGGCCTTGAATCCAGAAGCCAAGCTTGAGATACACTCACAGGGTTAGCTGCAATACATCCTGCTGCTTCACTGCCAGGGGAATACACTGAAGAAAAATCTGCACTGTCCCTGAGGTCTGCAGTCGGGATTGCAAACCCAGAGGACCACGCTGCTATGTGGAGGTGTTTAGTGCCATTTACCTCACAAGCTTTGATGTGCTCGTTCTGCCACTCTTCCCGGATCTTCTCCAGTGTGGTCACGCTCTGCTGGTAACTCCTGTCTGTGAGACAAACCACATTTCAGTTGAAGGTGTCTCTGCCCAGGGCAGTGGGGTTGGAACCAGATGACCTTTAAGGTCCCTTCCAACCCAAGTCATTTTATGATTCTGTAATTCCGTCATTAACATTCATTAAAAAAATCTCTTCACTAGAAGATAACACGTGAAGCTTGAAAAGGCTGGGAGATCTGAGGTAAAGCAGAAGGACATGGCCTTGCTGGGGCCATGCAGGCTTCTCCAGGGAAGTTGCCCACTGCCGATACCTTGGACAGGTGATTCCAAGGAGCCACGTCCGACCCAAGAGCAGGAGCTCACCCACGAGCCACACCATGGCTTCGCAACCCCCTGCCCCTGGAAACACTTCCCTTGCCCTCCCAGCATGGCATTTCCACACTCACCAGTGTCCTCCAGAGCTGATTTCGTCTGAGCCAGCTTCAGGAACAGCTGCCAAAAATGGGAGAAGGAAGGTGGAGCAGAGCCTGGGTGCATCACCAGTGGCACTGCAGCCCCACTGGGGAACATCACCAGCCACCTCACCTCACCCCAAAACCCAGAGCTGGGAGAAGAGCTGTGGGGCAGGAGAGCTGCAAGAAAAGACATCCCCTTTCCCCCCTAACCCATGGCCACCCACTTCCCATACCTTCTCCTGCTGCTTCTGCGTGACCAGGTTGGCGTTGCGGTGCACAGCCTGCTCCGCCTCGTCCTTGTCCCGGCAGCGCTGCTCGTACAGACGCTTGGCCTAGGACAGACACCGGGAACTGCGAGATGCAGGCACACCTCAGGGGGAGGCCTTGGGGAAAAGCTCAGCCTGCGAGGGAACAGGCTGCCTGCCGAGCAGGGAATGGCACAAAAGGTGCCCTGCAGCTTGGGAAAAGCCTCGCAAGGCAGGCTGCTCTTGGATTGCCCTGAAGAGCTTGCGGCAATCAAGTCCATGAGCATGTCCAGAGAAGGGCTGGGGAACAGGCAGGAGCTAAAGTTTGATGAGAAGCAGCTGAGGGAGCCGAGGGGGGCTCAGCCTGGAGAAAAGGAGGCTCAGGGGGGACCTTCTGGCTCTGCACAACTCCCTGACAGGAGGGGCCAGCCAGGGGGAGGTCAGGCTCTGCTCCCAGGGAACAGGGACAGGAAAACAGGAAATGGTCTCCAGTTGCATCAGAGGAGGTTTAGAGTAGATATTCAGAAAAATTTCTTCACAGAAAGGGTTCTCATGCCCTGGAACAGGCTGACCAGGGCAGTGGTGTAGTCACCATCCACAGAAGTGTTCAAAAAAGGGGTGGGATGTGGCACTTGGGGAGATGGGTTAGTGGTGGGCTTGGCAGTGCTGGGCAAACGGTCGGACTCAAGCCTCTTAGAGGCTTTTTCCAACCTGAATAATTCTCTGATTCTAAATAATTTGTATCCAACCCTGCAATGCTACCACTGGCCGTGTCCTTGGCGTGCTCTTCACTGTTTCTGAGCACAGCCTGCACACCACTCACATAGACACAGCGCTGAGAGTCCCAGCAGAGGAGGAAACCCCTCTCATTTAAGCCTGTCCCAGCACTCCGTGTGTGTGTGTGTCTGTGTGTGTGTATGAGCAGCATTAACCCACACAGCAAAAAACAGCAGCACATTTGCTTTACCTCCATGGTCTTCTTGTACTGCAGATTCCTGTTTTTGTGAATCGCCTCCATTATCAGCTCTATCTGTGAAGACAACAGACCTGGGGTCAGCGCATCACTGACCACCAAAGCTCCCGGACACACACGGTGTGGCTTAGGAGAGGAAGAGCCACAGACCACACTGAGATGTGTTTAGGGACCTCCATTTACCCAAAGCATCTTCACAAAACTCATCTTTTATGCTTCTGCCTAGGCTTTGAATTGTGCATGCAAAGGAGCTCTACAAACTAAATCCTAGCACTATATAATACTGTGTCACCTCCATGGACTCTGGCAAAACTGGGAAGCCCACTCCCCTCTGCTAGGCCTAAACCACTCCCTGGTCCTAGCAGTTTTTCCTGGTTTTCCAGACAAAGAAATCTCATGCCAGAAGTTAAAAGGCTTGGCCATTTTAGCAGCCCCTATGGAGATCATACAGCACCAAAAACAAACGTTTTAAAAACATTCCAGGGCTGTGGCTGGCCCCAAAAAGCACAGGAAGAAGACGTGGAAGTGAGAAGAAGGAAGTTGGAGGTTACTACACAGTTGAACACAGTTACTACACATAGGAAGGAGCTCAGCACTTCCCAGCAGCACAGGCAGCAGCAGTGTGGTGGGGGCTGGGACAAGGCATGAGACAGCACCGGGATCAGCCCCGTGCAGGGGCAGGATCAACACCCTGTGGGAAGGCACATCTTCCCGCAGTGCCTGACCTTTTTCCGATGCAGCTTTTGCTTTTCCCTGAAGTCCTCCATCTTCTTTGCTTCCTCCCGAAGGGTTTGCGCCAGCTGGATGTGACCTTGTCCCACATTGTCTATCTCTGCAAAGAGAAAATAAATTCAGTAGTTTTATATATATATCCCTAAAGAGACTGTTTCTCAAGTCAACTTACAATGCATCACATATCCCCTTTCAGAAACATGAAAAAGCAGCAGCTTCCTTGAAGCAGCCTCCAAGCAGTGCTCACCAGTGTAAGGATCAGTCCTGCTGGGACCTGTGCCCCTGTCTGAGAAAACTCCAGCCAAGAGGAGTTACTCCAACAAGCACAGTCACATCTGCCCCTCATGCAGGCATTTTTCAACACACTGCACTGCCCCAGGCCAGCAGGCAACAACTTGGAGCACAGAAAAATGAAGGCTCAAACAATCTCAAGCTGCTCTTGCTGAAGGCCAGCGGCCACACCGTGAAGCACCACCCCAGCAAGCTCACCAAGGGAGTGGAGCCAAATGGCAGCTCATGATTCAACCCCCAGAGCTGCTCCAAACCCACAGCTGTGAACAGTCAGCAGTGGTGAGGGCAGAGCCATGTTAGGGAGGTCCACAGGGGCAGCAAAGAAACCTGGAGCGGGCAGGGGGTGGACTGGGCACAGGATAGCAGAGCGCTCACCCTCGAGGTGCTGTCTGGTGGTACCTGGCGGGATGTGACACATGACAATGTGTGGTAGCCAAAGCACCACCTTTTAGATGCTCCAGTTAGGATCACACGGTCATTTAGGTTGGAAAAGCCCTCTTAAGATTCTCAAGTTCAACCATTCCCCCAGTACGGCCAAGGCCACCACTAACCCCTGTCCCCAAGTGCCACATCCACACAGCTTTTAAATCCCTCCAGGGATGAAGACTCTACTACTGGCCGGGCAGCTGTGCCAGGGCTGGACAGCTCTTTCCACAAAAAAATTTCCCTAATATCCAATCTAAAACTGTGCTGGTCCAGCCTGAGGCCATTCCCTCTCCTCCTGTCCCTGTTCCCTGCGAGCAGAGCCCGACCCCCACCCCAGCTGCCCCCTCCTGTCAGGGAGTTGTGCAGAGCCACAAGGGCCCCCCTGAGCCTCCTTTTCTCCAGCCTGAGCCCCTTTCCCAGCTCCCTCAGCCGCTCCTGGGGCTCCAGCCCCTTCCCCAGCTCCGTTCCCTTCCCTGGACACGCTCCAGCCCCTCAGTGCCTCTCTTGTCCTGAGGGCCCAGAGCTGTCCCCAGGTTTGAGGTGAGAGTTACTGTGTGTTTGTGAAGAGGACAAGCCTGTCTCACAAACTCCAGATGAGCTTCCCATGCACAGCTTCCTCTGTACAACATAAACATGACCTCTGAGCTGCACCTGGATCTGAAAGCCCAAGAGATCCCCAAAATGATGCCCTGTGGGTCTCCTGTCCCACCTGAGCCCTGGTTGACTCTGTCCCAAACCCCACACACTGGGGTGAGCCAGGCCAGCAGTACGGCCCATGCCTGCCCTCAGCATTGCACAGCTTCAGAGGTTTCTCTGCTATTTTCTTCCCAAGCAGTTGCCTTCAGGCTTTGGGTCTGCCAAGTGTCCTGGCAAACACAAAGAATTACTTACGTTGCTTGAAAACATCGAGGGATCTCTTCAGCGTGCTGAAAAACACAGGCAGGGCATTAAAAAGGGTGGGAAAGCACAGTCAGGCATAGGCATCAGCAGAGCACCTCTCCCAAAACAGAGCTCACCCAGCAATGGCCAAAGTACCTCAAAGCACGTTTATTTACCCTCTTAGCACCTCCAGCCTTTTCCCCCTCTCAGCAGGTATAACACAGTTAAGTTTGAGACCTGCTTTAAGTTTTTCTGAACTCTGGATGTTATTAAAAACTCAACGTTTCATGACAAATTTTTCAACCTCCTAAAACCATCATTTGTAACAGGTGAACGATTTCAAGTTGGTGCGTTTGCCAGTGGCTGGAAAAGTAGGGAGCCTTTCTCCCTATTAATATTGTACAGTAAAGATGTTGTACAGTAATGATGTTTCATGTGACACCTCAACATGAAACTGTAAGTAAATGACCAGGGAACATCAGACTGGGCTTGTGTAAAGTACAGAAACAAAGGAGAAAGCAGAAGGCACCGAGGGTCTCTTGGGAAGTGGAGCAAACTGCAGTGGCCACAGCATGCTGGGCTCTGAAGATCTGCATGATTTGAGTCAAGGAAGTACCTGTACTTCCCTCTGGCACAAAACCTGTCTGGAGTTAACCCAAGGTCTCATGATCCTCAGCCTTCTTGCTGACCCACCAGCCCACACCCGCCAAGTGTCTACAGTGCTTTGGTTAATCTGTGGCTGGTGGGAACTTGGTGGGGTCCAACTCAAAGCAAAGTAGAACCCAGGTGGGCACTGTTCATTCATGAGAACAATATCAGCTGATCTTCTGAACATCCCAATCACATTTCAACTCTGTTTTGTGTCCCACAGCTTCCTTCCTTCTCTTCCTCCTTGGCTGCTCCAAGGACACCCATAAACACAGAAGACTGTGAACTTACTTCAGCTCTGTCTGCCCACAGGGCTTCTTCTTTGACAAGTTAATGAGCTCCTTCCCATATTTTTCTTCTATAATTGCCCTGTTGAGGAAAGAGAGAAATTATAGAGTCACAAATTATCGACTGGTTTGGGTTGGAAGGCACTTCAAAGCTCATCCAGTCCCACCCCCTGCCATGGGCAGGGACACCTTCCACTAGCCCAGGTTGCTCCAAGCCCCATCCAGCCTGGCCTTGGACACTTCCAGGGATCCAGAGGCAACCACAGCTTCTCTGGGCACCCTGTGCCAGGGCCTCCCCAGCCTCACAGCCAGCAATTCCTTCCCAGTATCCCACCTAACTGCCCTCTGTCAATGTGTGGCAGCAAGTACTCTCTGTATCTGGCACTAATCCTTAGAAAGAGCACCTGAAGAAGAGACCAAATCTTGTGAGGTGACATAAATAACAACTTTGAGTGTTATTACTACATTACCTCCCCATCTTGGAAGAAAGGAAGGAGGAAAAGAGAGCCCACGTGTTGTAGCTTAAGAACAACCAGTTCTTTGCAGCTGCTTTGAAATCCCTACAGACAACCAGGGCTGGACTTGCTTGGTCAAGTGTAGTTCTTTCCATGTGGGCAACCCTAGCTGTCTGTAGCCAGTGGAAAGGAACAAATACTGCTAGAGGCTGCCATCAAAATGTCTACTGGATAAAACAAGTAACTCTCTAAAATGCCTTAACTCCTAACACAGACGGAGACCCCTATGTGGCTGATTTCTGCAGTTTGGCAGGTGAATGACATTCACCTAGCTTGACTCTAAAAATTCCAGAAGCTAATAAGGAAATGGAAAAAAAGTATATTCTAGATTGATTTTTTTTTTCCCCTCTCTCTAACAACATTCCCATCAACTTCACTTGAGACAAAAAATCCAGCAGGCACATTCTCCATAGCTGGAACTGTGTAACAGCCGCGCTGGACAACTGGGCCAAGTCCAGAGAGTGGCAAATCCAGGTCCAGCCTCTGATCTCCTCCTGGCTAGACACTTCAGTGGCAACCTACACCTCCTTCAAGAACGAAGAGGACACAGGGTGTGGAGGAGGCTTTTGGCACTCTCTGCACCGTCATGGATGGATGAGACGTGGTTCTCAGGGTCCACTTCCTCAGCCGGAAGGCCTAAGTTTTTCTGAAACATGGGATTTTAGCCTGAACAGATGTAGGTGCATTAGACACTATAAAGTGCAGTTCTCCTCCTGTTCATTCCCATTATGTTTGTTCCAGGCTGGTCTGTACCAAGTCATGCAGTCAGAGGTTGGTTTTCTCCAGCTGTCATTACCAAAATGACATTAATTCAATGTACAGTGTTCTACAATGCTCTTCATACTCAGCCATTGCTAACCAGGTGGACCATAAGGGCAAAATACATGGCCAGATCATCTCAGCTGTTTTTGTAGCCACAGAACCTCTGCTTAGGTTGCCTCCTCTGATAAATAACACCAGTACCTAACCCCACCACTTTTTAACACTGAAATTTAACACTGTTCATAATGTACAAAGACAAAGCCAAGACAAAGCCAGGACAAAACTGTGCCTCTCCTAGGCCTAGATCTTCTAACCTGATCTTCTGCAAGGTGAGCAGCATGTTGAACTTCATGGGACAGCCTTTTAACATAGTGGACAGTTAAACATGGCAGAAATCCCAAGGCTGGGAATACCCAGAAAAGGGAGTAGTGCCGCAGCAGCACTTCCAGGCTCAACCCAACCCGCTGTCGGAGGCAGCTCCCTGTGGGGGCCGGTGGGCCTGTTGTTGTGGAGGCCATGGGACAAGGGGCAGGAAGAGTCCATTAGAAGGACCGTCCCTAGGGGTAGAAATGCTCCCCAGGTTGGAGTGACAGGCTTCTCCTAGGCTGCATTGTACCTTTATGCTGCTGTACCCAGTTCTGTTCCCCTGACTGAGCCGTTGCTCTCCCTGCCCCTTTATCCCTTATATGTCTGTTCCCTAGAATGTTCTCCCTTCCCTGCTCTCCCACTGGCCCTCGTTCCTTAGTCCCTCCCTTGTGGTATCCCTATTGATTCCCTTACCCTAATCCCGCCTGTGTACCGCCCCTGTGCCCTCAGACCATTGGCCCTGATGCTCGCTCCACCCCCATATAAAACCCTGTACCCTCCATTGCTCCTCGTCTTCATCCCTAGAACCCTTCAGGCATGTGGCTGCAATAAACCCTGCTGTGGAACCCCACATGGAGACCCTTCCGCAACTCTTTTGTCGCCAGCTCGCGCGTGAGTGTGTGCCCGCTGCTCCAGTAGCAGAGGGGGCTTGCGTGAGCGCCGCTGTGGCCTCCACCGTTCACACTCGTCAGGGATCAACGACTCCGGGAGTGCCAGATCCTGTGTGAGACGCTCGGGGAAGACGCATTGCCCTCGCCAGCTGTGGGCACAGCAGCGCTACCGAGGCGGCTTCTCGCTTTCGGGAAGGTTGTGGCACTTTTACCACCAACACCCGGCACAACAGCTCCCTACCTTTCCTTCAGAAAGTCTTCAAACTCTTTGCAGTTCTTCCTGCCGTCATTCAGATGCTGAATGATGCTGTCGTAGCCAACTGTGCTGGTCAGATCCGTGCTCTGAAAACACAGGAACAGGAGTCGTGTCTTTGTCAGTGCAATCCAGGGCCACTGCCACCTCCTGAGGCGTTTGCCCAGGCCATGGCTCAGTGGGAGCAAGTGTCCAAGTGCCTCTTTATGAAATAAAATCTTTTCTTTTAGGGGTGGGAGAGACTCCAGAATTAGAAAAATGGTGGCAATTTGAGAGAAGGTATATCTATGCCACTCACACTTGCCATAGGCTTCTGAAGGGTCAGTGTTTTCTTCCAAATTATTCCTCAAAAACATATATTGCCTTGATGCATGAAGAAAAAAAGAAAAAAGAAAAAGAAAAAGAAAAAGAAAAAGAAAAAGAAAAAAGAAAAAAAAGAAAAAGAAAAAGAAAAAGAAAAAGAAAAAGAAAAAGAAAAAGAAAAAGAAAAAAGAAAAAAAGAAAAAGAAAGAGAAAAAGAAAAAAGAAAAGAAAAAGAAAAAGAAAAAGAAAAAGAAAAAAGAAAAGAAAAAGAAAAAGAAAAAGAAAAAGAAAAAGAAAAAGAAAAAGAAAAAGAAAAAGAAAAAGAAAGAAAAAGGAAAAAAAAGAAAAAGAAAAAGAAAGAAGTGCAGCAATGATGTAGGCTGACTTACTATACTCCCATTCTTTCCCCATTCCCATGCATGGAAGTATCTTAGGACAAAAAATGGACTTTTCCCCTATGATTGTTGAGGATTTACCACCCGGGGCTAAGGGCAGGGCTCCTAAGTACTTTGATAATGCACAGAGATGCTCAGACCATGAGCTCTCCCACTCTCCCACTCAGAGGCTGAAGCAGTGAGCTGAGCAGAAGGTTCCACCTGTTGTCTTCTGGAACAAAGACTCGTGCCACATCCACCTGCCTTTTGAACACTTCAAGAGAAAAAACACAGGGAAAAATATAGGGGAAGAGGCTGCAGAAAGGGAGCAGTTGTAGGAGCAGGTATGAAGCTCAGCAACAGGAAAGGAAAGCCACAAAAGGTTATCGAGAAACCTGAAGAAGAATAGTGGCAGGATGGAGAGATTCAGGAAGTGGTTCAAAGCCAGGATGAGAGTATGCAGAGATGTGTCATAAAAGTGTGGGCAGCAAAAGAGGGGATTTCTCAAGAGTTTATTCCTGGTGCAATAAATGAGGAGGAACAGGGCTGGTATTTGGAATAAAGGAAGGATTTAATTAAGTGGAATTCCCTATTCAAGTACTTGACTGCCAGTGACCAGAAAGCAAGAAGTGAAGGGGAGATGTGGTGGAGTGGGACTGGCAGGAAATCCACAGGGATCCCAGATCAGCTTTGCTCTGTCTGTGGGATGCATAGGAAGACAGGACTGTGGAGCAGGACCTAAGCAGAAACCAAACTTCCTTTACAAAGCACAAATGTCCCTCCAAAATTAGCTTAGTACTGATAAACCCACAACCAGCTCTCAGGTTGCTCTACATCTTTGCTTATCAGGTCTATGAAAAGAAAACACTGCACTGGAGTCAGTCTTCATTGCATTTGCAAAACACAGGAACAGCCGAACTTGAATTCCTATCAAATCCAGTTTCAAAGGAAACAAAATGGATGCAGAGCACAACTGCGGCTCACTGCAAGCCCAGGCAGGAGGGAGGGTCAGAGCCCCTTCACTGCATGTCCAGGGGCACCCGGAGGCTCCCGCATCCTGCTCTGCTGCCTGGGACTCTTGGGCTCTCTGTGCCACGCAGAAGGGTCAAGGGGAAAACTGGGAGCATCCATCAATAATGTGCATTAAGCTCCTTGTTTTATCACTCTTCCTCCTACAGTAGAAGGATTTAAGTCCAGCACGTGTGTGTTTCCTAAGCACCCAAAGCTGGACCAGACTGCAAGGTGTTACATGAAACACAGAACCATAAAATAATTTAGGTTGGAAAAGCTCTCCAACACAATCAAGTCCAAACATTCCCTGGCACTGCCAAGGCCACGACTAACCCATGCCTCCAAGTGCCACATCCATACTGCTTTTAAATCCCTCGGTGGGAGGCTTCCATGGGAGGAACGCTGGCCCCAGATGGAGCTGGGCAGGGTTGTATGGCGTGAAGTCAGCCTTTGCAGCAGCCTTCCGAGCAGGTTTGGCACAGAAAGAGCCAAAAGGACCAGCATGACTGGCGGTGTTCAGCCTGGAGAAGGCTCCCAGGAGACCTCAGAGCCCCTGGCAGGGCCTCAAGGGGCTCCAGGAGAGCTGCAGAGGGACTTGGGCCAAGGCCTGGAGGGACAGGACACAGGGAATGGCTTCCCAGTGCCAGAGGGCAGGGCTGGATGGGATCTTGGGAAGGAATTGCTGTGTGTGAGGGTGGGGAAGCCCTGGCACAGGCTGCCCAGAGAAGCTGTGGCTGCCCCATCCTTGGAAGTGTTCAGACTCAGGTTGGACGGGGCTTGGAGCAACCTGGGGTAGGGGAAGGTGTCCCTGCCCATGGCAGGGGGTGGAATTGGATGGTCTTGAGGGTCCCTTTGAACCCAAACCACTCTGGGATTCTGTGACTGCAAAGGCAGGGCTGGCGACAGCAATGGCAGAGGAAGTGCCACACGGCAAGCACAGAGACATGGGCACAGAGAAGATTTAAAAACGTAATAAACTAACTCAAAGGCAGGTACGAAGGATGGGGAGTTGCACCAAGCACTGCCCAAACAGAGCATGAGGATCTCTCCGGCCGCTCTCCAGCACACATCTCTCCTGGTCCTTCTTGCTGGGCAGAGCTCTGAGCCCACGTGCTGTTTAGAGGACAGCCCATGGAAACTGCAAATGGATGATTTCAAGGTGACAAAGCAGCACCTGATGTTTCCCGAGCCTGCAGGACATGCACCCCCCTTCCTGATCTGCTGCCTGGATTTATGCCCAATGGACACAGTAAGGGGAAGGAATTTGTGTGCTGCTTGTGATGTTTTGGGGTTTGGTTACACTTTCAGCCAAAAGAGGGACTAAAATGCTCTGGTGCGAATATGAAAGCACATCAGGATCCTGTCTGAGTCACAGCAAGCTGCTGAGTTTGATGTTTCTGTCTTCTGCCCCACTTTGCATGGAAAACCCCTGCAGACGCACATCCTATGAAGCAAATGGCATTGGAGAAACATAGAAACATGGAAATTAAGTTGGAAAAGCCAAGACCATTAAGTCCAATCACTCCCCAGCACTGCCCAGCCCACCACTAACCCGTGTCCCCACGTACCACATCCACATGGCTTTTAAACCCCTCCAGTCCCCAGGGATGGGGACTCCAACACCACTCTGGACAGCCTCTTCCTAAGCTTAATAACCCTTTCCACGAAGAAATTTTCCCTAATATCCAATCTAAACCTCACCTGACACAACCTGAGGCCGTTCCCTCTCATCCTGTCCCTGCTCCCTGGAAGCAGCCCTGCCTGGCTGTCCCCTCCTGTCAGGGAGTTGTGCAGAGCCACAAGGGCCCCCCTGAGCCTCCTTTTCCCCAGCCTGAGCCCCTTTCCCAGCTCCCTCAGCCGCTCCTGGGGCTCCAGCCCCTTCCCAGCTCCGTTCCCT
>WEIT01041306.1:99475-109657 GCA_013389985.1 Dryoscopus gambensis
TTTGGGTACAAGAGGGATGTTCCTACAGTGGTGCAGTCCAAGCTTGCTTGTTGGGTGCCTTCAGGAATTATAGCTTGCTGTCTGGATACCTGAACAAGTCTTAGTGGCCAAAGGAAGCACAAATTAAAATCCTGTAGGTGGGATACCCATGAGCTGGGGTCTGTGGTATGGATTTGTCTCTCCTAGAGGCATCTGATGGAGAATTTTCCTGGAATTAGTTCCCTGCCACTGAAAACAGACCTGCCTCCATGTCATAAACAGAATGGATATCCTGTGGACTATATCTCATTACATGGCTGCCTGTGTATTGCAGTTTCTTGATAGAATGACCTGTGTGATTCGTCCTACTAGGTGTGAATCAAAACTCTTCAAAACAAGGGGATAAGGTCAAATGAAACTCAAATTCNCATATGGTAAGCCCGGTGGAACATACGTTAAAGAAAAAGCACATTTCTTGAGTTAGTAGAGATTTTACAGCTTTGTGCTGAAACAGTTCTACACATGTGACGTGTTTTGCCTTGATCTGAATGCACTCACCACATCTTCCTTTTTTTTGCTGTTAATGTAGTGGGAACTCAATATTCTCATTCCTTTTGCTATCTTTTCCTGCATGTTTTCGAGTGGAGCAGTGAAAACAGGTTTCCTGTTTTCTCTGTTGTGGTTCTCACGAGCCAGCACTGGGTGGCAGTGCTCGCGTTGCCCAGTGTTATGGGAGGGTACTGGCCAGAATTAATTTTTGTTGGAATTTTGCATCCAAAATGCCACAGGCAAATTTTCTAGCCTTGTCATCTTCTAGAGCCCAAGCATAAGGTAAGGTTTGACTCCTTGACATTTATAGAACTGCTTTGCCAAGACATCAGTGAAATGGGCAGCACAAATGACTTTATCTTTTTTATTTAACTTTGATTATTTGAAAAGAGTTCAGGACTGTGGAAGGTACTCAGTTTGCACAGTCCCAAAGAGAAATCACTTCCCCTTGATAAGTGTAAGGGAGGGTCTTTTTGCTGCTGCATGTGCAACACTTCAGTTTTCCATGTGTTTTAAGGAGGATGAAAGCTCTCAAATTCTGAAATTGCTGTAGATAACTGTGGATTTATCTCAGTCATTTCCATCAATTCTACAAATAATTCCTTAGAATATAATCTGCCTGTCTCTCTCTGCAGGAACTGGCAGCACTGCGGGAAGAAATTGAACCACTGAAGAAGGAACTGAAGTCCTACCTTGATTTACCTCCTGTAACTATTTTTGCACTGTTTTATTGTATTGTATTGTATTTATATCAGGTTAATTTTAGTGGACTTCAGAATGTAAAGGGTGTCATGATGGCTTTGGTGGACAGATAGGTGTCCTACAGGTCTGTTAATGATGTAAACCAAAGATTAATCTCTATTTATTAATCAAAGCCAAGATATTAAGTATGCTTGTCAGACAAACTTTGTTCTAACAAAGTAGACAGATCTGCTGGGTAAATTAGTATTCGGGTGAATTAGCTAGAAATTGGACAAAGAAATATGGAAGAAAAAGTAATCCCCTAGTATAACCAGCTTTCTGAGATTTACCAGTACATTAGCTGTAACAGTCATCAGGCTGTCAGTGTGGTGGACCCAGCACGTGGTGCAGAGTTTGGACCTCTGAACAGGATTTTAAGGATCCTGAAGAAATAGCCAAATGTAGGTTTTGTCCCCTAAGATGGCTGCTCCATAATTTTGTTTGATTTCTCTTGAGGGTGCTGGGTCCTCAGCTGTCTGAAAACGCAGGTTTCTCATCTCCCTCATACAAACACTGATGTCTTTCTCCTAGGAAAAAAAAAAAAAGGGCTGTGAGTAGAAAGGTGGGACTGATCCTCTGTTTAATCTGTCTTCCTCCAAGAGGCAGCTTCCTGCTTCCCTCCAGTGGAACAGGACACACAGATGGGATTAGGTTCTCCAGTTCCCTCCTCCAGCCTTGCTGTCAGTGGAGACAGGGACAGCCCCAGTGCCTCACTTCTGGTGCAGGCAGAAGGAGGGGAGGGAGGTTTATGCGTGTGAACTTAGTGTGCTTTGGAAAATTCTTGCACAAATATGTTTAAAATCAAGTCCCTTGATTGGTAGGTTTGGAAAATTACTTAAAACTAAGGGGTTTTTTTAGAGTTTAGGCCATACCAGACTTTTGAAAAATACGTGATTGCCCAAACCAAACCAATAGTAGGCTTCTAATGGCAGTACCTTCTGCATGTGTAGTGTGTACCTGAAACTGCATTAACTGTCCATGAATTCACCTGAGGCTCATCATTAGACTCTTGTAAAGGTGCAGGGACTCTTGTTTCCTGATGATATACTGATTTTTATGCCGTTTTCTCTCATTAGAGCGTTTCCCTGGCACGAGTGATGGTTGAAGAAGCGAAAAAAGAACTTGTAAGAGTTTTTTTATCTTTCCAGGAGCTAAGTGTATTAATTGATTACAGATTTACCCGCCTTAGACTGCATTCTTAATGTTCTCATGGGGAAATTTGGTAAGGCAGAAGTTGTAGATACTGATGAGGAGAACTGGTGGCGTGATGTCTGAGCTGCAAAGTCAGTTGGGCACAGTGATATTAGTGGGGATTAGGTAGCTGTAGCCCTATGAATTTTGCCTGTTGGAATGTTTATTCACTTGTTGTAGGTCTCAGAAGCTTGCTTGCTCCTCCTGAACTCTCAGAGGCCTCCAGGGCCCGTATTTTAGTCAACAGCTGCCTTGTAGACTGCAATGGGGACCTTCCCCTATAAAACATAGTGCCCATTTTCCTCCATGCTTGTGTAATCTGCAGGTGTGGCTGTTAAGCCAAACACCATAAAGCTGTTTGGGAAGATCATGCACAGCTTTCCTGAGAGAGCCAGGCCACATTTGAGCCCCATGAACCTGTTTTTGTCCCTTTGGGCTACCGCCTGCTTGCTTGTAAAGCGCAAGTGTAAGCCTTAGAACTGTGATCAAAAATCACAGCTAGGTGAGAGCATTTTGCACGTTTTCAGGTGAGACTGCCCGGGTTGGTACACCACTTGTTTTTCCTTCAGGAATACAAGCTCCCTTTACCAGCCTGAGGCTGTCCTCAGGTCAGAATGCTCACCTCTGGGGAGGACCTGTGAGCTGGGAGGTGTCCAAAATCACACTGGGGCACAGAATGAAGGCAGCTGAGCTTGTCCAGCCCTTCATTTGGAGATTTCCCTGTGGCTGTCTGCCCTTTGCAGTGACGAGTCTGTCCAGCTCAGCACCGGGGCTAATCCATCACTGCTAACAACCTCCCAGGGTTTGATCATGGCAGATGTGTTCGTTTACCAGCAGTGTGTGGAAGCTGTCTCATGATTCCTGATTCCTTGGTTTTCTCTCCCGCTAGAAAGCCTTGGACGAAGAGCTCTCAAGGCAGATCGAGGCTGTGCCTTTTGAGCTGACATAGCCCAGCAAACCCCAGTTCACCTGAAGTGGCCTACATGGAACATGATTTTCCTTCTGTTGCCTGCTGACTTGCACTAGCAATGCATTTCAGAATTCTTACTGTACTTCAGCAGCTTCCTGCTGTGCTCCTCTTTCTGATGGCCTTGTGTTTGTAAATACCACCTATTTTTCATTAAATAACTTCCAAACTTGCTGTTGTCTTTATCAGTTATTTTTTCCCTGTGTGATATAAACCTGTAAAGCAGATAAATAGCCCTATGGATAGTGCAGTCATAGCATTAAAACAAAAAAACCCCATACAGTAAGGCCTTTCTAGATCTGAAAACAGTATTTTTGCAGAACCACCATGGGACATGATGATTTTGAAGTCAGATTGCCCTTAACAATTCTCCCTCAAATGTCATCTTCCACAAGGGTTCCCCGAGCCCTCATGTTTCCATGCCATCACCACACCAGCCTTCAACACTTTCAGAAGCGTTTTGCGCACTCCAGCTTTTAGAAGCTGCTCCATACCACAACAAAAAAATCAGAAAATCCGTGGATGTGGGAAAAGTGAAACCTAGAAATAGTGGCAGCACCTGAGGACATTGAGCATGGGCCTGTTTGTACTGGGAAACATGAGGGCAAATAGTGGTGCTCTCACTGACAATCTGTTTGCACTTGGGAGTTGCAAGAGATTACCACCATAATTTAGCATATTGTGTGTGTCCTCAGGAGCTGTTGCTTCTCTGCAGAAGTTCATTTTCACTGATCTGCAGGAAGAGAGATTCAAAATCACACTGGTGTCAATAAAATACCACAAGTGTGACCTCCGTCCCCTCCTTTCTTTTGCTGTGGTGGGGAAGAATTGAGTGGAGCTCAGAGAGCCACTGCCCGTGGGAATCTCCAGCCTCCTCTTTCATTCACCAGCAGGAGTTGCTGTTCAGTTCCAGGTGTTTAAATTGAGCTGTTAGGAAAGGATGAGTTGCCTTAGATTTGTGGCTATTTATCTTCAGTTCCCTCTGGGGTAGTAGGAAACAAGAAGGCAAAAGCAAGTGGAAAATTCATGGGCTAAACTGGCGCAAAAGGGAAATTACTTTGGAGGTAACTGATATGAAATTTGGAGCAGGCACCATAGTGCAGGGATGACTACAGGTACAGCTAGTGTTTACAGATAAAACCCACCCGAAAGCCGTGGAAGTGGTGTTTGAACCTGGAAAGAGCGAGAATATAATCTGATTTTCCTGTTGTGGAAGGGGAAAGAAGTTGCAGTCTTGGAAGAGATCAGAACATGGCTGGGTAGACATCAAAGAATGATGTAAAGAGAAAGTTGGTGTAAGGCACTGGAGGTCATAGCCCAGCAATTAAGGAATCTTAATCACTGGAAGCTCTTAAAGGTAGATTGGAAATGGTTTGCTTGAGTGTTTGAAGTGTGAGGGAGTGTTGATCACACTGGGGTACGAAGATGGATTAGATGAGGGCTTGAGGGTGCTACCAGCCCTGCTTTTTAATGAGAGTGTCAAGACCTTCTTGGCTAACGTTAGGAGACTGCTTTTTCTCTCACACGTGTAACCGTGACTCCAGGCTTGGGAGGATTTCCTGGCGACTGTGGCACTTCCACAGCACCACCTCATCATGTAGTGCTGCACCAGTTGTGAGTTCTGGGGGCTGTTCTCCCCTCCCCGCGCCCACGGAGCAGCTGCGCCACTCCCCAGCTGCTGCTATTTCACAGCACATGGAGAGCCTGAATCGAGAGAGCAGCAGAGCCAGACTGTCTGGAGAGCTGCCCAAACACCGCCACGTGTTGCTTCCTAGCACTGGAAACTCAAGGAGAAAAAAAATTCCCCGGCAGCTGCATCCGAGCTCTGTGTCACAGCTAAGCCGTCCCCAGCGCACGCAGCGTAAATCAGCAGACAGTTGTCAGGTGTGACTGCTCAGCTCTTGATGGAAATCAGGAAAAGTCAGATAAACCAGATCTGTGGAGCCTTTTGGGAAGGTTTCTCAGCTCTTTGGTGTTTCATGGGCAGCATGCCTTGCAGGAGACCTTTCTTGCTGTTGGTGTTTTGGGACAGGCCAGCTTTTCCCGCATGGGGATGGGATGCCAGAGGAACAGCTTGCTGAGGTCCTGCTGAGACAGGAGCAAGCCAGGTTGGCTGAGAAAACCTCTAATTCTGGGCTTCCCCCTCTGCCCTGGCAGCTGTTGAGTGTTTCCACTGGGGTCACAGCAGGTGACTGGACCCTCAGCTGTTGGGTAATGTGGAATAATCACCCAGCTGGGAGGGACACAAGGCTGGAGAGGCTTCTGCTGCTTCAGTGTCCCTGCAGAGTACATCAGCTGCTCCACTCAGCTCCCAGACTGAGTTTTGGAGACACCTGTGTTAACACCTGCAAGAAGAGAGCAGGTGCAGGGCCAGAACTGGAGCCAGGCTGAGCTGCAGGCCTTCCATTTTCCCAAAAATGTGCAAAAGATGTTCGTGTTTTATTACCATGTGCTCAATTCCTCCTCCTGGAAAACGTGAGTAATTCCACCTGAAAAAAAAAAAAAAAGAAAAGGAGGAATTAAAATGATGAATTAGATGTGAAAAATAGGGGTCAGCCTCAAGCAAAAACTCGTATTCATTTTGCCACAAATTGACATATTGTTCTTATCAGGCCAATATGCACAGTAATAACTGCTTTAGGAGAAAAAATTCATCTGCAAACTAGAAAAGTAATGTGCATCTATTTAAAAGAAATCATTTAGGTACTAAACCCAGAATAATTAAAGTAAAATGCTAGAGAAGCACAGAATCCATCAGGCAAATCGAAGGCTTCTAAGCTGACATATGTATCTTTTTACTTAAAATGCATTGAATCAAAAGTGTGGATGGAATCTCTTTTGGCTGTATCTTTTGGCTAGTACTATAGAAATACTCCATCTGTTGCAAACATTTCATTGTGGTTCCTTTTCAATCTTCCTTTGATTGAAAGCATTCAAAAATCTTCTTTCATTTATATAAATCCTTTGGTAGATATAGAATATTAAGACAGGACTTTGATTAAAAATAACTAAAAATATTAAGAATTTCAAGATTTATTATAGAAGTAAGTTGGTTGCATTTGGTACCATCTCCAGTAAAACACTCCAAATATCTTGATACTCAATGCTGCATTGGGTACTTATAAGCAACATTTGATGTGTCAAATGGTAAGGGTGTTAAAGATGTTTTAAATTACACTCAGAACTGAATAGGTCTTAGAAGTCTGGGAAAGGTTTTGGTACTTCTAAGCTATTTTTTGAATTTTTTAACTACACGGTCAGCAGTGAAACAATAGTGATCGTGGTCCATGTGACCTTGCAGGAAATCCTTCTCCTTGCCTCCAAGCAGGCAGTCGCTGTTAGTAACTTCAAGCAGCTTTAGAAACATTTCTTATTTTGTTAAGTGCTCACTTCACTAAACAATTTCAGTACCGGGCTGAATGTATTTCTGGTTCTCCAACTCACAAATATTTCTACAGAAAAACGCCGCATGTGGGTAAGCAGAGGCTTTACCAATGAGAGTGTGTTTAATGTAAGCCTTGTGGTTCCTTCTCTCTTTGCCAGGTACCACCTGCATGGGACGACACGGGGCTGCCTCCCTCTGCCTTTAAGTCCTTTAGATGCACCATCCTGAACCGTGTAAACTCTAGTAAAAAAACATCCAGCCACTCCAAAATTATGAACTAATCTAATAAATGCTTCCTCTATCCCCTTGATAAATTTGCCTCTAATGCTAATTAAGCAGCTGTGCTGGTCAATTAGATTATGTTGGCTGAGAAAACCTAGCAGCAAGGAAATGTTTTATTTCTTTTCCTTCCCTAGGAGATGCTGGCTGTACCACGGGGATGGGTGAACACCATGGTGATCTGGCCACCTTTTCCATGATCCCTCTTTGGCCACTGCTGTGGTTGCAGGGGAGATTGAGTGACCTCACAGAGCAGCTAGGGGATGGCTTGGCTGGGTATCAGCAGCACATTTGTGATTTCAGAAGCTTGGGAAATGGGTGTTGTTTACATGCTGCTCAGAAGGTGAAGCTTCTGTATATTCCTTTGCAGAGGATGCTTAGTAGTGCGCCTATGGATTGCCACCGAGATGAACTCTTGAAAAATCATTCTTCAGTCTGGAGCTGGAGCAAAACTTTTGGCCTGGGGCTGGGAAAGAGAAGGGAGCAGGGACAGAGGAGTGTCCCCCTGCCAGCAGCTGGCTGAGAGAAGCCAGCCTGGACGCCCTTATAAGCCAAAATGCTCTCACAACCAACTTTTGCTTTGACAAGAGAATGTGGCTCCACAAAGCTGGGGTTGTGCTCCAGCACTGAGATGATTTCCTCCCATTGTCCTTGGGGAAGCGCAGAGATTCCCTTTGCTCAGCTGCATTTCTTCCTGGCAGAGGAGTTCTTATCACTTCCTCGTGGGGTAACTAATGCTGAAATCATTGCACTCTTGGCAGACACAGTCAAAGAAAGATAACTTGGAGCCAGAGGAGCCTAGAAGAGGTGCTGGGTTGTACTCCCAAAATTCCTGGAGCCAGCATCACCTCCAGCCTTTCCTCTTCCCTTCCTAATCTTTTATCTCAATCTCCCTGAAAATTCAGAATGAGTCCCCTGGTATTTCCCCTAATCTGGCGTTTAAAATCTCAGGCAATAAAGCTTTCACCACTTCCCTTTAAGGAGACGATTTTCTAGCCTGTGGTTCTCCATTCAAAAGGTTTCCACACGGATTCTCACCTCAGACATGCCCTTCTGTAATTTCACCCCATTAAAACCATTACTGTATCCCCAGCCTTCTCCCTTGATGCCGCTTGCATCATTCAGATATTTACAGATCACTCGTGTCTCCCCGCTTAGTTTACTAATTCCGCGGTACTTAAGACGCTCAGAATTCCTTTTCTTCTCTCTTGTAAAGCCTCCAACCTGCTGATTCCTTCAGCTGTGGAGTCTTGGAGCTCCTTCCCATGTATCACTCTTCCTGCAAACCCAAGGCAGGTGCTCACCGCCCTCGCCGGTGTCCTTATGCTTTCCTGTACTCCGTCCAAAACTGCACCGCCTGTTCCCAACTGCCGTGTCCCAGTGCCTGCGAGCTGCGTGGTGTCCTCCGTGTGTCTTTCAGGAGACGTGCCACCAAAGCACATTGTTTCCTGTAAATACAGATTCTGTATGTTTTTTCCCCCCCAGAAGCAGCCAGCTGGGTGGTGAAGGCTGATGGCTCAAGCCGCGTAGGAAATCGGAGCGGGGTCTGGATTCGAGCTGCCAGCAGCCCAGCGCGGGGAAGGTTTTATCTTTGCTCAAGAACAGATTTTGTTAGTGCGTACCTTCATGCTGACACCACAAGCAATGCATTCTTCTTCCTTGAATAGATTTTTTTTTTTTTTTGCATATTTAGTGAGAAGTACCTTGCAAAGTACTGGTTTAAAAAAGAATTGTGGATTCCTGAGTGCGTAGTTCGGCTTCTAGCTGAATCTCTTAATCTCTCCGAATACGAGAAATTCTTATGAGGTGGCATGGTGTCTGTGTTTCCCCAGTCCAGGTACAGGATTTGTGGGGTTGTATGGGTAGATTTCCCACACATTGCCGTACTACCAGCACTAGGACTGAGTCTGTGCCACGAGCAGCTCTACGGTGAATGTTTTAACTCTTGCATTTCCCAAGTGTTTGTAGCGCTGATCAGAACTGATGGACTGTATTGAAATGATTTCCTGCCGCGTTTCCGCATCGCAGGGAGGACACCCGCAGCTGTGCAGCACAAACCCCGGGGTGCAGAAATGCCAGAAGGGTGTTCAATGTTAAAATGTGAATTCCAGTGTGTCACGAGGGCATTACAAGGTCGTCCTGATTGCACCCCACGCTTCCCCCACCCAGTCCCCGCGGCTCAGGTCTCCAGGGGTGCCTCCCAAACCCAAAATCCCGGGATTCTGTGGTCTCAGGGAGCGCAGCATCGCCAGGATCGGTGTCGAAGGGAGAACGTACTCAGAGTGTGTGAGGGGTGCTGGGTAGTGTGTGTGACAGTGACAATGTTAGTGGCAAGGGACAGGGACACAGTGACAGTGACTGTCACAGGGACAGCGGCTGTTACAGAGTGACGGGGCAGTGACAAGGACAGTGTCAGTGACAAGGGACACGGGGACAGTGACACAGGGCTGGTGACACAGGGACAGTGACACACGGACAGTGACACAGGGATACAGGGACAGTGACACACGGACACACATGCACAGGTGCACAGGAACAGGTGCACAGGAACAGGGACACAGGCACAGAGGCAGAGACACTGACACAGGGACAGTGACACCGACACAGGGACACAGGCACACAGTGACAGTGACACAGGGACAGTGACACTGACACAGGACAGGGACACAGGCGCACAGGGACACAGTGACAGTGGCACAGTGAAAGCGACACACTGACAGAGACATAATGACAGGGACAGGAACACGGGCACACAGGGACACAGAGACACGGGGGCAGGGACATAGAGACCCAGGGATACAGGCAAACAGGGACACGGGGGCACAGGGACATAAGGACAGAAGGACACGGGGATGCAGAGACGCACACAGGGACAGGCGCACAGGGACAGAGGGACATGGACATAAGGAACAGGGACACGGGGACACAGGGACATAGGGACAGAAGGACACGGGGATGCAGAGACGCACACAGGGACAGGCGCACAGGAACAGAGGGACATGGACATAAGGAACAGGGACACGGGGACACAGGGACATAGGGACAGAAGGACACGGGGATGCAGAGACGCACACAGGGACAGGCGCACAGG
>WEIT01041307.1:1008-22011 GCA_013389985.1 Dryoscopus gambensis
GATTTCCGCTTGATTTTTTTTTTATAGATGGCCTACCCAAAAAATCCAAAAACTAAACACAAACCAACCTCTTTTCTTCTGTTTTGGGGCTGAGGAGCAGAGATTTCAGGGATTTTTCCAACATTTGGAAGGAAGGCAAGCAGATTGGCACTGAAAAAGGCTGTTGTTAAGGGTGGGATTCCAGAAGCAGCCAGTACTGGCCTAATGTATCTGTGTGTAAAAAAAATATTGAATTATGGCAAGAAAAATCAAGGTCTTTTCTGGAAACCTCTGGGTTTTTACTCACATGCCATGACTTTTTTTCTTTCAGCCATGACCTGGCTCCCTCAGCCACCTCGACACACTCCTCTTATGGAGGCAGCAGGCTCTCAGGTGAGTTTAACAGAGTGGTTTTCTGGCCATGAAATACAGGTGTTTAAATAACATCCCTAGATGAATCCTCAGCACAATTAGGTTCTTGTATTTCTGGATATTGTTAATAAATACAGTGGACACAGGTCCACCTCATTCACACCTGGCCTTTGGGAGACGTGGCGCAGCTTTAGCCTGTCACATTCTTTGGTCAGAGAATGCAGTTGGCATAAATATCTACCCATCTTCTCATCTGTGCTACATCACATGAGCTAGAAGCAAAGAAGATGTAGCCGTTCATTTCTGAGCATCTGCCAGGGATAGCAGTGCAGTCAGCAGGTTAGGAGTAAAACTGACCAGCTGGAATAACACCAGAGTGTCACTACAATAAAATATTGACTCACTCCCACTGTCTCCTTATCCTTCCTTCCTCTCCAGGCCATGCCTACAAATAACAAATTGGTGGGATTTCAGAGAGAAGAATAACAATCGCATTTCTAGAGCAGATAGAGGAAAATCTTTAAAGTGTAGTAGACAAAATGCTTGATGAGTGTTGACCTCTGTGAACAATCTAGAAATTCAACAAGGGATGTTACCCACAGCTGCTGCCAAAACGCATCAAGAAAAGGCTTACATTTTTCTGAGGTGCCTCTGTTATGCAAAATGTAGAATTTATGTAAATACTGAAATGCAGTATTAAGCCAGGCATATATTAAAACTAATGGATAGCATGAAAGTTTAAAAGTTTCCATTCTGAACTTTGGAAACCATGCTTATGAATATCCACCCCAGATTTAAGTTTATCTCAAGAGTTTCCATAATATTACAAAGTGTGAGCACACTTTCTCAACAAAATTCTCAATTTGTTTTAGATAGTGGCATCCTTGGAGGAAAGAAAGAATTTAATTAAAAAACTGATACAACATTTCTATTCATAAACTTGTCCAAGCAAAACAAGTCATAAATCAATTTGGGTTTATTTATTAACACTTGCAATATGGGTGGTAAACACTTATAAAAAAACATCTTGTAAACCAAAATATTATAGCTAGAGATGAATGAAATTTCTTGATGAATATGAAATTGACTGGAAAATGAAATCTTGGACTTACTAAACCCCTTTGCAAACTCTGATCAGCTTCAGTGAGTACCTTTGTTCCCAAAATGGGTGAATGAACTATTTTGCTTTGAAGTGGAAATAAATAAATAAATAAATAAAGGTTTTGACTTCTTAAACCAGTATTACCTTTTTGAAAGAGAATTTCAATTTTTAAACGGGGAGGTCTCTTGAAGCCAAAATGGAAATGCAGTCCTCTTGAAGGCACAAAGATGAAACAAAGCCTTTCACTTTACCCCAAAGGAAAACTTCCTCATCCATGCTGCCCCAGCTCTGCCCTACTCTCCAGGAGCGCTCATAATATCAGCTATATCATTAAACAAACAGTGCAATTATTCAGTAACTTCCACACACAGATGTGTTTTCTCCTTTACTTACAATTTTTGGCTCCTAAAAAACATACGGATGTAGTCTTGACTCTCGATGAACTTTGGAAAATAAATCCATTCCATGTAAAAATCCATTTGGTGCAAATCATCCCAGTGAATATCCATGAATGGAATATGGAGATGTTTTGTGATTTTTTTTTAATTATTCAATTCATCATCATGAGTTGGAAAAAATGAAATTTCCACACCAGCTGGGTCAGTATTTTGAACATCTGGATGACAATAAACAGAAAATTAAATCACTAAGAACTTTTATCTAGGTAGAATATAAAGGCAATCTATCTTGACCTGCAATAAATAGCACATTTTATTTCCCATTTGCCATTTTATTTCCTATTTGACAATCACTTTAGAAATTTCAGCTGACAATGTTCCTGCAATTATTAATCACACCATAATAAAAAATGTAATTCTGGGAAGAATATGGGATAAAAATATTTAATAATTTCATTTGGTTCTTGTTTTAAGTGCAAACAGGTCCCCATGTTAAGCACAGATCACTTGACAAACTTCCATTAATGCAGGCATCATTATATCACAGTGCACTTTGGAAAACTGCCAGGCAGTGACGCTTTTAGGACCTCAGAATTAAAAAGCCAATTAATTAAAAAAATGTGACTTCAGAACAAATCTTCTGTATGAGACATTAGGACCTCTCCAGCTCAAAGAGACTTTAGACTCCAGTTGCTCACATCCAAAAGTCCATGCCCCTCTCTTTTGGAGATAGATGCTTTTTAGTCCTTCCAATTTGCTAATGTATGTATCTCTAGAAAGCAATTAAAGCATGCAAAGAATGTTTTCAAATTATGAATTAGATAAGGGGAAGATGTTAATATTTAGCTGGGATTTAATTTCAGTGGTTTCTTAAGCAATTGCATCTCATTATGAAAACTGTAATTACTAACAGGTGAAGTAAATTTAGAAAATATAGAAACTGGCTTGATTTTTATTAAAGACAAAGATGGAATGCTATTATTTTCTTCTGCAAGCGTGATCTTCATCTGTGAAAATGACTCTTTTAAAGTCAAAGCCCTTTAGTTAGTGCTTCATGCCGGAAGATGACCACACATCAACATGAGCATAGCCAAAATGTCAAGGTTTTATTTACATAAAGTTCATAACCAAATAATTCTCAATAAACATCTGCATGTTAACACTGGACTGGTAATAGGATATGGATATTTTGCCATTAAAAACAATCCTTGAACCCAACACCGTGCAACATATTAAGCAATGTAATTATGCTGGGGAGAACAGACTGATAAGAAAATAAGGTGTGATTAGATTTTTGACTGAGACAGAATATAGAATGACTATTACACTGCATTTGTGAACTACAGAACAATGAAAAGGTAAAAAAAAGGAAAAAAAATTCGAGTCCTGCAATAGTCAATCAAATATAAGACAAAGAAAAGTGCTTTGGAAAACCTTCAGCTGCAGAAAAACAGCATATCTCCATGGGAATTGCATGAATGTCCTATTTTTTATATTCTTAGATAAGACAAATTAGTTCTCAGGAGATACAGGAAGGAAAAGCATTCAGATATTGATGACAGAGATAGAGTACAAAAGAGAGTTCAAGAATACAAGAGCCACAGAGGGACAGTAAGACACCTGAAAAATAAACCACCACAAAGAGGTGTTCAGAGAACTCCAAGCTTCATTATCATGTTGGGACCAAAACGATAAGCAAGCAGCTCTGTATTACTCAATGGGCACTCACAAGCCATTCTTCCAATGTTAAAACCAGGGCAAATTCCCAGACATCTGGAGTGTGAGGGCCACTTGCGCACAGCTGAATGCTAAAACGGAGCCCAGGGCCTTCTCCTGGCAGCTCAGAAGCAAGGGATGCCAAGTCAGTCTGGGAGCAATGTCCATGAGAAGTCTGCTCCTGAAGGTTAGCTGGAGGAAAATTTGGGGGCTGTGGAAGGAACAGATGAGGAATGTGGCTGGGAGGAGCACTGGGCTTGAGGGCCACAGAGGTCTGTTGCAAGAAGCGAGCTGAGAACCAGGCACTTCACTTAAGGTACTGCAAGTGGCTGGGTGGGGTTCAGTCCAGAAGTAAGAAGTACTAAGGTAATAAAACTGGTACTGGTGAGATCTCTGAGACATGAGTAGTCTGTCGTCATCTTCACTAAGTGCTGTTTCCATGAACATCTCGGAACAGGCTCCTTCCAAGGGCCCTGTGCCTGCATTTTTCTGTCGCCAGTGCCTCCGAAGAGGGAAGCCTGCGGATGCGGATCCGACTCTCCTCATGTGCACGTGAGCAGCCAGCTGGGGAAGCGAGGGTTTTGCTCAGACATGTCACAGAGCTGCACATGTTTTTCGAAGTGTACAGCACACCTTGACAAGCCAGGCCTTCACACAGAGTGGTTTAGTGAGGCTGCTCACACTCTCCTTCCCCACGCCCCCAGCCCTACATGAAAGCAAAGGCAACATTCGGAACTAAGCTCGCTAAAAACAATTTGGTTCACTGCTACACTTCAAGCATAAAAACCCATGCTGCTGCCTTGTGACACAACACAGCACGGCCCAGAGGTTGGTTTTAATGTATTTACTCTTCCAGAGAACCACGACTCTTAGTAAACGGGCAACACATGATGCAGTTCTGGTCTCATCACAACATGTGTAACATCTGGGAGAGCTGCCACTAGTGTAGCCAACCAGCGCTCTGCTGACAGACAAAGTGAGCATTATACTGAAATGCCATTCCTCAGCTGTTTGCAGAATTAATTTCCCTGTAGAATTTTCTAATTAGTTGGCTCTTTCCAGCCCGTTCCCCACAGAGGAAGCAGAAAGGAAGCAAAAGGCTAACACCTGCTCCCAAAGCTCTGGTTGGGAAAAAAAAAAAAAATTAAATTTAAGGATGACATATACAGTAAGTATTTAGGCACTAGAAAGCCTTCTATCTGTGCAGCTGTGGGGATGAAGTAACTCTGTTTGAAAGCTTAATGGAGATTCTTCTGTGGGGAAGAATTTCCAGTGGCTCACATTCCAGACAGTTAACCACATTACCAAAGGGAAGAAAAAGGGATTTGTTCAAGCATTAAGAACTGTCTTTAAAAAAATATTAAAAAAAAAAAATTCCCCCAATCTGCAGAAAAAAGAGACAGATGAACAGACAGTGAACAGACACCTGAGGATGATTCTACAGTAGCTCGCTCCATTACCTATGGGTTATTTTCAATCATTCTTTTTTTTCCTATGATTTTGAATTAAAAACTATTATTATGTTGGAATGCAGTGTATGATATTATCTTAGAAGGAATGACTAACACAACAGAGTTTGTTCCTAACTGAAGTGAGTCATTGGAACAAAAGGAATAATGTGCTTTTTGCTTTGAATTTACCTGCAGTGCGTCAATGTAAGGAAGAAAACATAAGAGGTATTTAATGAAAAATAAAAATGAGGAAAAAACAGTCCAAGAAAGGTAATTTGAATTTTTGACTACATAGCCACTTTGCCAAAACAATTTTTAAATACTGTATATAAAGCGCTGCTGATGGTCAACTAAGGTTAGAATGCACGAGGGGAAAAAGCTCCCTTATGGAATTTAGGAAAACCATTAGCACTCCAATAAACAGCTTTCACTGTCTTTCCACAGTGACCTTACAAAAAGGTAGACCTTGCAAAGAGCTGAGATTTTAGAATAAGATCACAGATAAAATCCCTTTCAATTAATTAAGTGTGTGTTTGGATCAGCACAACATGTGATTTAGGTCCAGAGGTGAGCAAGTTATCCACTAATAAAGTAGATGGTGTATTAAATGTACCATTTTGTCTAATTTTTGTGTAATTCCAAAGATTCCAGAAAGTTTTTTTTAATGGATTCAACATATGTGCCCCAGTGCCTGTATATATTTGGAGTAGGCGTATGTGGGATTGAAAGACTTCTTAATTAATAATGTACTAATTTCATAGAATTGAGACTCATGTAACATTTTCATAAACTCATGATTTTGCCAGACAATTTTAGATAAACAAGTGCAAAAGGGAGTGCAGGTAGGAGGAAAGGTTCTGCTAAAAGCAAAGGAAAAGAAGAGATAAAGTTGCCTGCCTGAGACAAACACTCAGACCTTGTTCACCACTCAGAGACAATTTTGAAAAAGTAGTGAAATAAAGAGTGGAATCGTAAAGCAAGGCTATTCCTGCTTTTTATTGGCAATGCTTGGTAATATTCTCTGGTATTCTGGTTGTCTGTGGAAAATCTGTGTATGAATGAGTGGCGTTCATCCCTGTCATATGAGGTGGCACTGACATGTCAATACCAAATGTCTGCAATTATTTCAAGTGGACTTCACCCCAAAGCCTACATTGGAGAGGATAATTTCAAACTTCAGAAAACCCAAGTAAACAACACTCATTTATATTCCTCGGAAGTGGTGCAGCTAAATTGATCTGTGGCTTTGAAAATCTCCCATGTTACTCTAGTCTGGCCCATTAACTGCACCTGTTCTCTTTCTCCTTCTCTTCTTTTTTGAGGAGGGGAACAAGGGCAGGAGGGAAATATTTTACCCTTCAATAGCAGGTGTCTGGCTTTTAAAGGATGCATAGGATATTTTATTTCATTACTGTCTAGGCATTTCAAATGAAGTAATTATCCAAAACCCCTCATCCCATTATTTCCTCCTTGGAAATTAAAAGTAAGTAGTGGAAGGGAGAGCATGTGCTTGGAAAGAAAAATGAGTGACATGACAGCTCACAGAGAAACATAATGTGAAAGAGTACATCTATTTCCCACAAATAATGATCTAAACTAATCTATTTTATAGGTTTCTCTATATTATTCACCTTGACAAAAGTGAAATTTTTCAAAAGGAAAACATGTCACTGAAGTCATTTTGACTTCTTTCTGGTTTGAGGATAGACCTTCCATAAATACAAGTATACATAAGCTGCTACAGGCAGCTTCTCTCCAAGACCCTTACCCTTAATCATAAAAATTACTTAAATTTAATTTACCTGTGGCTCACTGAAACAGGCTTTATTTTTTCCCTTAACAAGTAAAGTGACAGTGAATAGCAATTTGAGTGTAAAAAAGACATATTGTTCTCAGATTATTACAGGTCATAATATTTTACTTCAGCTAAATCTGAAGTCAAAAAAACAGGCTAAGTAAACCTTGGTTTGCTGGAGGAAATAACCCCTGCTTACTTCCCACACACTGAAATTAAAAAAATATTAAAACTAAATATAGTTGAGTGGGTGACCTTTAAAAAGTCTGTTGGGGGATTTTATATTGGTTGTGTTCTGTTTTGCTTTTGATTAGTTTTGACTAGTTTATCTGCAAATCTAAAACACATGAAGAACTGAAGTCTGCAGGACGGAAAAGAGCGATTTTCTCTGGGAAGCCTCTAACCTGTTGTAAAGAAGAATTCTGCATTGTGGTGCAGCTGACTCAACCCTTATTTCTCTCAGCTACCAAGAAAAGCAGAAAAAGACAACTTCTATACCTTTCCAAAAATTTAGAAAAACATTGCATAAATGGCTGAAGAGGAATGTTTGACTCAAACCCCAGAACACTGATTCAGGAACCACCTTTCACTGGCTGCCATCTGCATGCCAACATTCATTGGCATTACCTGGTTTTTAGGACAGTGAAACCTCACCCATACTGAAAGGGAAAGGCAGAAAATGTTATTTTGCATTTAACTTTGACAAATACCTAAGAGTGGTGAGCATGGGATGAGAATCCAAAGGTAGTTCACATGGTTTGATTGGAGTTGGGCGACATCTTTCACAAATTTGGGATTACAGCTCCCTGTCCTTCTTCCCCCTTGCAGCTCCCAGACACACAGTGGGTCCTTCTTGTTCCCATTCTTCCTTGCTTGCTCCCTATTTTGCCAGGCATCTGTTTCCCACCCAGGTGGCTCATACTGCTTTCCTCGACTGTGTTCATGTGGGCTAATGTTGCCAAACAAATGGCACGTGGCCAGATCCCAAATCCCAGGCAGACTCACTGACCACCCCTATTTCCAGCGCCAGGCACAGCAGCCCCAGAGAGGCTCGCAGGTTGCAACACGTGTATTAATATCGCTTTGCTTTCTCATATCCTTATCTCTAACAGCAAATCTATGTAGCTCAGGATATGAACTGCAAATGAGAGATGAGGAACTGGTTAGCACTTATCGTGAATGATGGAATTTGAGATTCGGAGATGAAGGGGGGTTGTTAGTCGTGTTTTTTTAATGAGAGGACTGGCTGATGTTTATCAGTTGACCCTTGTTTCAGGTAACGGAGCAGTTGGCAGGGAGCTATTCATACTGATTAGATGGAGTGAGTTGGTATTCAGATTAACTTCTGATTTCCCTCGTATTATTTGTACAAGCTCTTTATTGCTCTGGATAATTCTCTCCTTCCTGGTTTAGGAAGTGGAACTGACATCCTCCTGGAGCACTGCTACCAGCTCACCAGATTTTATTACGTGAGACGATATGATGGTCGTAGATTAACTCAACCTCTTACTATTTTTCTGTAATAAAATTAGACCTCTGTGACATTTGCTTTGTTCTAACCAAACAGGAGTAATGTACAGCTTTATCATCTAAAAAAGATTTATGGTGCTTAGACTGATCAGGATATTACTTTTAACCAACATTTCTGTGGCTAAGGCAACTGCTGTCTTCTTTCAGGATTGAATATTTGTGTAACCCAAGTGGCTTTCAATCCTTACATGTTCTGAGAGTCCCCAGAACTTTTCTGCAGTGGCTGGAAGGAATTATGATATTCTTCCCTTCCCTGTCCCGTGCTAAGCTCATTGCAGTGTCTTTGGGTTTCTTTCCTTTTTCATAACCTGTTATTTGTCACTGTTTCGTCTCACTTCTCTGCCACAACAGATCCTTGAAGTGATCCATCAGCGGAGCAGATTCAGAACCAGTTTTTCAAAAGTTCCCTTATTGGATTTACAAGCCTGACCCCAACAGACCTTGCAACCACAGGTGAGGTTGTCCAGGTAGAACAAGTAATAACTTCACACATATGTACGTGAGGATTTCCACTACACTAGCAAACACATTTTTATTGACATTGCCTTTTCCAACCTGGCTATCAAACCTCATATTTCACATATCTGTAGAGAAGACCAGGTTTGTTTTCCATGAATGGGCCTCATTATGGGGTTTTTTATGTTATTCCATCTCCTACAGGCTTTTATCCAAACCAAGCAACTAAAATAAAACATGGCTTCCTTCCCTGAGATGGTTTCATAGCCCAGCTCTCCAACTTTCTCCCGTACCACAAACATGCAACACAATTGTGCAACAGCCGAGGAAGGAATGGTGAGATCAGAGCCGTGACTGCAGACATCCTGACATGGGGATCTGGCAGCTATTCAATGCAAACACAATTAGAGGACTTACCCTTGCGTGAAGTATTTGCTTTCTTGATAGTCACCAGCCTTAACCTCTAGGAATGCTCATGAATCAGATAGCGTTCCTTGAGGAGGGCGAGCCTTTTCAAGCTCCTCTGTCCTGCTTTAGCCAACACAGATACAAAGAAGAAAGAAATTCTGCCGCGTCCTACAACTTCTCCCAGGGAAAGCCTTTAAGAAGCAGAGAAGAGTTGCGGTCTCAAAATCCCTGCCAAGGATTCGAGAGCACAGTATCACATGGCGCTTGCTCCTCGTCCTACTCCCAGCAGGAAAAAATAACACCACAAGAGACAAACTTCAAAATTCTCACCAAACATGAAAATAGGGGGTGGTTTCCTGAGTCCCGCTCCTTGTCGTTGCATTGCAGTTCTCTTCTCTGGCAGTGGTGATACCACAGAAGGGTGGCAGAGATTTGCATGTCTTGGAAGACTCATATATGTGTATCTGCAAAGATATTTGTGAGCTCGATACAAAAAAGGTTCATTATTTTAGAGAATGCAACCTGGTGCACATGGGTGTTACACAACTTACAAATTCTCAAGTGTGACAACACAAATATTTCGGTAGATTAATTCCGATCAGTGTAAATGCTGTTCACAGGGCAACAGCATCTTTAAAATGGCAATAGGAGCTGACCTCTAATAAAACATCTGCTAGCAAATTGGTCAAATGTCAGTCTGGCACGGCAGTTACAAAGGGAAAGTCTTGTTCCAAAATGCCCAATAATTTAAATTATTCTCATCTCAAACTGCATCAGTGACACAAGAGAACTGGCCCAAAGGAGGGCTCAGTGGTGTAACCCCAGGAGTGTAACACAGCAGTGCAGAGGGGAAGAGCAGTGGGATTTCCAGGTGATGCAGCGTGACATGACACGACTACCATAGCTCCTGCAAGATACAGAGATGCTTAACCAGTATAACATAAAACAAAATAATGTTAAAAGAAAGCAGAAAAGATAACTCCAACACAGAAACACTGAAGTGGGCTGAGAGGCTCTGAACTGTGTGACCTGCAGGGACCAAACCCACCACCTCCCTGCAGGACCACCTATCCAACGCCAGCTTTGAAAGTGCATCCTGGAGCAGCACCCCAGCAGCTGTAGGAGGAACAGCTGTGCGGTGCTGTGCCCTCCCAAGTGACCAGATGCACTTTTCCATTGTTAGCAGCTTCGCAAAAATCAACAACCTGAAAAACTGTGGGGATCGCCAAAATATCAGATATCTGAATCCAGTCAGAACAAGACACTCCCAAAAATATTTCCAGTGCTATGAAATTCACACACACACACCTCCCCAAATACCCAGGGGAAAATTGTTGCATGGGACCAGAGGAAAAAGAACAACACTGCCTCAGCCAGATATCAATGGTCACAGAGTTCCAAGCTAAGGAGCTGATTTATGTTATTTTGATGCACGCAAAACAACCCAGCCACGCTCAAGGGACAGACTACCCAAGCATGGTACTAAACTACTGGTAGTAAAGCAGTTGCACCAAGAGAGCAAATAGAGTAACTAAAACACATTTCTGGAGTAGCACTGTTGACATCTGGAGACCCACCCAAGCCAGGCATTCATCCCAAAATAAAAAATTGGCAACCAGCTATGAATGGTTGCTGGTCTTGACTTTTTGTAACTCCGCTAAAGAAGCCCAATATAAATCTGCAACCCTGTATCCGGACAATAATTGGAACACATCAACAAAATGCTTGCAGTCATTCCGGATGAAAAAAAAAGGAAAAAAAAGAGAGATTTCAAAATCTAGCAGTGCTTATAAACAAGGATGTTACTTTCCCCTTTCTTATCCAGAACCGCCCTTAATTGAAAGGATCAGTATCTAAAGCAACTGGTGCTGCCCTGCACATGAATCCCCTTTGCACCTCTTCCTTCTTATTCCTTCAGTGGTTTTATTAACATTAGTGACTTATCTAAGTATTAGAATGCTTGGCTGCTTGGAAGCTTATCAACAGCAAATTTTATGGGCTGTTTAGTGATGGAAACAGGAGGAGCTGGAGCTCTCCCCCCCTCAGCTACCTCGATATGGAAGTCTTCAAGAAGCCATGGAATGTGCTCTCTGGTATTTTTGGTATCTTTAAAGTGTCAAGAGTGCAGAATTTCTCTTGTCAGTTGTCACAGTGTGACTCACAATTAGAGCCATCTGCTCTGCATTCACCTCCCCAGGGGCACCGCTCGTTTTTCACCAGCTTCCTGTTGTTGACAGCACAGTTCCTCCCTGTATCACTCTCCACCAGCACCCATACTCCTCGCAGACACTGCAGCAGGCTTAAGCAGATTTCCCTTGGGAAAGCCTTTCCCCCTGTTTTGCTAGTGATTGGAAAAAATATAGACTGTTGGGAATGCTCTGAAGGCGGAGGCTGGGTTTCTAAAGGAACTGAACAAATTCCATTCTTTTTTCTTTTTTCTTTTTTTGTCAGGAGGACCCCATTGTTTTCAGATCTCTTTCAAAAATATCCACGTTTCTCTACATCCAATTTTTATTTCAAGCAAGAGAGCAGCTTGAAAAATGAAACTTGATTTGTGCTGAGTCCTCATCAATAATTGGTGGAAATGGGTGACTAATACTACCAAAATATTATCCAATTAATTTTTCGAATACTAGAAATAATTTCAAATAATAAATTTCAGATGGGGAATATGCTGCCTTCCCTTCCCACTCCACCCAATTAAAAAACCAGCTCTGCTACAGGTTTTTCCACACCAAATGCTTGAGCTGAGGGAGACTAACTATCCCAAGCACAGATCCATGTTTTGTGCCTGGGTTAATGTCTGGACCATGCAGAAATACCAAATACCACCTAGGCTGGGTATGGCTGCCTGAAGCACAGCTCTGCTGTGTGTGCTACCTATGGCATTTTGCCCCTGTGGACTGGAAATTTTATTTCTTAGGCTCTGACCAGTAGTAACAGATTTGATATTCTACTTCCCCCGGGAACCCAGCCTTCTTGAAAGGATCTCCAGTCCTGCAGGAGCATAAGATCTCAGATATTTTCAGTTACTGTAATCATTCTTCCTTGGGCTTGTTTCAGTGCTTTCCTGTTACGTCTCCTGCACAAGGAGCAGCCCAACAGAAAATTCAAATATTCAACACAATATAAAAGGCATCTTCCAAAAGGATTATCAATTTTATGCACATAACACTTTTTCCTGAACCTTTAGGGCAGCTCCTGGGCCCTGTTCCTGACCTGGCACTGGTGAAAACCAGTAATGTCTGTGGTGCTCAGACAGTCCAAATAAACTAGTAAATCATCTATTTTGTTCCACATCCTACCAATAAATATTGCATAATTTTTTTTTGTGATTTGCTGGGATCTTTCCAGAACCTGTGTTTGACTTCTCCCAGGAACAGACTTTTCCTTATATATTCAGAGTCTTCCAAACACAAATTTAGCAGACCCCAAATCATGATGCATCTGCACTCATTCAGTCACATCATGTCAGTGTGATGCACAGAAGCCTTTCATTTGCCTTCTAAATCAGGACAGCGTAACAGCTGAAATATTTCCCACTGACCCTGGTCTTCAACACAAAACTAAACTTCTCTTTGCTATTTCAACATTCACTCCATCAGGATTATATTTAAGGTCAACACAGTTTGGACTCTGGACCCGGACTGCTTAAATTATTCAAAAAAATATGAACCCACGCCAGTTAAATCAAGAAAATATGTTCTAAAGAAAGATAAAACACATCCTCTGTTTAAAAGCACATTTCCAAAAAGCAACACTAAACTCATAAAACTGTTATAAAATCTACAGTTCCTCCGAACATGAGGAGAACTCTCTGCAAGCTAGAATGTTAACTCATATTTGTTGGGTAATCTAGTAAACCCAGATGGGGAGAAATTGGAATGGGAAAAATGGATTATTTCAGTGTTGCCTCAGATTGTTCATCTATTACGCAGCCCAGGCACATATCTGCATCGAAGGTTTTCAGTGTTCCACAGTGGAATTCTTATTTAAAACCTGCATTTGCTGAAGGCATGAAAACCTGGATTCAAAATAGTCTCTATAGGATCAATTGTGGAGCTGCCACTAAAAGGCCTTAAAATGCATTTGCCACTCAATAATTATTGTTCCAGTAGACTGTAGCAAATTATTTTTACAGATTACAAACCCACTGACCTGGCCACCTATTAAACACAATCTTCTTGGACTGAAGGGCTCTTTCTGATAACTGTTAAATTGTTCTAAAAAGTCGATGAGAGTCAAGGTTGGGTATTTTCCATTTACAAGGTTTCGAGAACTGGATATGACAGCCTGCTCATCACCCTTCATTCCTCTGATCTGTGTTTGTTTCCTGCTCATTCTACCTGTAGCTTCCGTCCATTTGCTACAGTAGTGTCCCAGCACTTTAATGATGGAACCATAAGCAAAGCTACACGGCTAAATAGCTTATTCTTAGCAAATAAAGCTGTGTTTGCACCCCAGGTCATACCTGCCAGAACTCGCTTGTTTTAAAAGTAACATCCAGTCATGAAGTCTAAGATGTATTTTGAAATTTAATGGAAATGCACTCAGTTAATAGTGCTTTGCAGAAGAGCAATCTGGTAGTAAGGTGGATTGAAAAATCAAAATTATACTGAGGGACAGCGTAACTCTTTTCAAGCAAAACTGTTTAATGTATCAAAACTATTGTGACCGGGGAACTCTGGTTTTGAGCTGAGCACCTCACTCGAGCAGTACATCACAGATAGACCTGAGGCCTTACATTTTAATAATTAATTTCATAAAAGATCCCAAGAGCAATAGAAAGGTCATGAGAGCTGCTCCAGTCCATGGGCAGTTAAGCAGGGGAATGCTTCGGTGCCCTTTAGCCTTTGAGTGTGCTGCAGGACAGGGGGGTTTGGTGCTAAACGACAAATTGAGTTAGAAATATTTAAGTCATAAACCATAGTAAATCTTTTAGCACTTGAAACACCATGAGACACTCTAAGCTGAGAGTAAATGAAGTGTTAGTCTATGCATGTTTAAAAACGCACAGAGGCTGTGTTTACTGAATTATCCATTTCTTAGCTATGTCTCCTTTAGGAAGCTGACATCCAATGGTTTCCCACCAAAAGGAACCATTTATGAAAAGCTCCTCTATCATGGTTTAAGAAAGGAAAATAATATGTATCTCTCTGAAAGCAAAATTATGTAGGTTGCAAAGTCAAGGACAGCTAAATTAGGAAGTGGCAGATTTATGTGTGCCTGCATAACCTCTACTTGGCCCTCTTGTAGGTCCTGTGCCCTGAGTGAGACAGAGATCCTGTGGAAAAAATAGTATGTGATTATGCAATTAAAAACTGTGTCTTAACACAAAAAGCATCTGAATTAAGGTTCTGTTGGCAGCTGTGAATAAAACATTTCCTAACATTTAAATTCTGGGCTTTGCATCCTTAGCACAGAATTTCTGTCAGGTGATATCTTCAGGTGGCTTTTACACATAGGTAGAAATTAATTCTAGCCTAATTACTGAGCATTTATTGCCACAGAGCAGTTTTCTCTTTACCTGAGCTGAAGAAAGAAGAGTATCAGGAGTCATCTGTAAAATGATGCTCTTCTTGAAATGGAAAGAATCACTGTGGCCTTTGAGTGGAGTCAGCAGAAACTTTACATAAAATTGGTTCATCTTCTCTTGTTTACTGGCCAGGGTTGCGATCAATATCGAAATGAGCACACTGAAATAAAGATTACTGCTGCCCAGATCTGAATCTCACCACATGCTTTGCTGCTTTTGTTATCAAAGTCCTCAGTCTAGAATCAGAGCAATACAAATTGTTTCTTCCTAATCAGTTTTGAAAACCTGCTCAGTATTCCTAGGGAAGACTCATATTGACAGGAACTTTCCTACCAAAAGCCTTCTCACCAGCAGGACTGTACACTCCTAGGAAGGAGAAGGACTGAAGGAATTGCCACCATTTCTTCATGCCAAGTCCCTCAGGGCCTGTCCTGTTCTGACATGACCCTCTCACAAAAGGGGAGAGCAAACTTTTTGCTTCCCCGCTAAAAGTATACAGCTGAATCCAGCATAAGCTTTGAGCTGAATTTGTGTCAATGTAGTTCTTGTTATTTTAATCTCTCCTTTCATTGCTTTATGGATTTAGTCAGGGAAATCAAATATTGAAAGAGCATGTTAAGTGCAATGCAAGCTGAGACTGTAAAAGTGCCAAATTGATTAATGAAGTTACTATAAAATTTGCCACACTGTTTAAGTATATGATGGTATAAAGTCATCACCCTACAGAATAACAGAAAATGTCATACATTTCTGAGTCATCATAGTTACAGAGAGTCATCACTTTTCACTTCCTGACTTTTAAACTTCTAGAACCTTAGACCTTCTTCTGTATATATGGCATTTTTGGATTAAAAGTTAGCACAAAACCTGTGTATTCTGAGGGTCATATGAACAACAAAAAAAAAAACACCCTCTTGATTCTAGATCTTAAATGTCTAGCCAGGAATAAATATTTCCTTACAGATTTTTAAATACTTGGGAAAAAAATAAAAAGGGAAAAAGAAAGGCTGCTCAGGTTTGAAAATATTTCTATAACAAAAGTTGCTCCAAAACATTGTGTGCTCCAAAACACTGTGGAAAACAGTATAGGTGAAATTAGGACACTTGTGACAGCATCATGCAAGAAATGAAAGAAATTTCTGTTTCATGAAAGAAAGCTGCAGTGTTATTCTTTTAACTCAGAATATTCCACTCAAGGATCTCAAAAGCATCAATCAAAATGAATGAGCCAAGTAGCTATCAAGGTGAACCAGTCTTCATTTTGAGACTGCAGTGTTAAATCTAAAGAGTAGCTCCGTTCTCTGAAAAAGCAATATCAAGCAATGCTGCATTAGGACAAACCCCTAAGGCTTGCAGAAGCTACGCTGGATGTTTTGGGATTAGCTCTCCTACAGTGTTCATTTTCATGGATAACTATCACTATGGAAAATGCGGATCCTGGGTCTGTCACCCTTACCCAGGGTGCCCCTCAACCCTTCTGATGGGTTTCAGCAGGCCTCGCTTTTGGCCATATCCTATTGTGCTGCTAAAATTGAGTAGGGATTTAAGAAAAGTCCAGGAGTAACAGCTGGACTTCCCAGAACAGCAGATTCTGTGTCAGGACTGTTACCAAAGTGATCCTTACAGGACAGGGAAATGTCCTGTCCATGAGGAACAGATGGAAGGGAAGCAGTGAGGGCTGGATCCCACTAGAGGCTATCACAAAGTATTCCACACTGCCCGGGGCAGGCAGGAAGCCCTGGAAGCCTTTGGGCCCAGATGTGGAAGTTACAGGGAGCCCAGGGAGCATTTCTGGGTGCAAAGTGGAAGGTGACAAAGCAGTGCCAGGAGTGGTCCCACATGAGAAGCCATTTAGCTGTGTCATTGAGGTGCTGAACCACAGAGAGCAGACCCGATGAGAAGGAAACACTGGGTCCTACCCGAAGAGCAAGAACTTTGCTCTGCTAGGGAAGAACTTGGGAAAAGGTAGAGACATCCTCTCTGGGGTGTGCATCGTGCCCAGCAGGCAGCTTGGCAGAGAAGTCCTCAACTTGGAGAATGCCCTCACTTCAAAAGATGCCACTTGAATGTGAGGATACACACTGGCAACAGCGGGCTCCTTTGAGGTACCTTTCCCCTCCCAGCAATATTTGCCTAAGAAGTTTCATGCACAGAAAAGAATGAGTGAAAGGGAATATTCAGATACATGACAGGAACGGTGTTTACTGTGATTTCTTTTTCAGCCAGCACTTTGTTTTCTTTTAGTGGAAGCCTGACAGTCATAAAAAGCCATTGTAACTGCAGCCCACTGAGAAGCAAAACCCTGCAATGCTGGGGGTCGGGATCGTTCCGTTGTTAGTGTGCCACCCGGAATCCAGGCAATGCATCCGCTTACTCTATTAAATTAAAGCATTTCCTGCAGCAATTGAGGAAGGATAAAGAAAATAGGTGCTATTATAAAAGCATTGTGTGATTGGCCTTTTTCTCTGCAAGCCATGGTAGCTTCTGGCTTGGAATTGCAGGATCTCTCATTTCCCATCCATTACCACCAGGACATAAATGTGAAGGGCTGGAGCCAGCAGTATTGCTGTAGGTATACAAGCTGCAAATGGGACAAGGATCTGTCTCTAGTGTTTTCCACTGTTTCAGCTTCCCCAAGTTATGTATCCCCTGCACTGCAGGTTCCTATCTCTCTGGTTAGTCACTCTGTTTTTCAGCCACTGCTCTTCCTGTGGGACCCTCCTGGGTGTCTGCTTCTCTCTGCATTTGATAAGGAGATTATTCGGAATGGAAGTAGACAGGCACAGGTGGTGGGACCACCTGCTACAATCTCTTCAGTGCTTTTGGACAGTGTAATAGTGCTTGGATTTAACCTTCATATTTCCTTTCTCTTTTTTTCTTTTTCTTCTGCTTCTTTTTTTTTTTTTTTCCCCAAACCTAAAGTTAGCTTTCAATTCATTTATTCAGTGGTCTGAAAGGAGGAATTATGATGAAAGACACTATTCCCTTGGTCCTGGAAAAGCAATTTGCTAGAATATTGTTCCCAGGACAACAAGCTCATCCTTTGTGTTATTTCAAAACCCCTGGCAGGAACAACAAAATTGCAGCCCAAAAGCTCTTTTTAAGGTATTTCTCTTTCCCTTCACTGCCTAACAATTTCATGTGCCTTTTTGCGTGACTGCTCCTGCCAGCTCCCAAATTTTATGAGGCCATGCACAGCAGTAAGAGAGTATCTCACTCCCTCATTTGGCTGTGCTACAGCCTCAAAGGGTCTCTACAATAGTGATTTACTATGGCAGAGGGTTTCTTCTAAAATAGAGGGCTCAGTTTGGTCAGGGTCTTGTTTACACAAATAATAAAAGAAAACCAACTTCCGTTGATTCTAAAGAAGCCGCTTTTTCCATGAACCTGCTATTTTGGGACTGAGAGTCAGATAGTCTCCGTTTAGCCCAAGAGGGAGGAAGAAATCCATTAATTGCATCGCAGCCAAAGAAAGACACCTGAACATCAAATTTAAATTGGGCTTCATACAGTTGGAGTCCCAATTAGAATCAGCAAGAAAGACCTGAACCCCCAAAAGTAGGCTGACAAGGAATATTTAGCAGACAAATAAGTTTGAGATAGATACTACAGTTTGCAGCCAGGGGAAAGAAATATCTCCTCAGCTTATTTCATATTTAGCCTTTGTAATCACAGAAACATTTTTTCTATTTCTGGCAGAAAAATTAATGCTAGATTTTAACAAAAAAAATATACCTAAATCACTTGCTTAAGGTAAGGTTGGGTTTTTCTTGCGCACTGTAGAAAGCATGAGCAAACTGTGAGGTCATTTTATGGCATGTATCTCTGGGAGCACAACCAGAAGCATCAAACGCAAAACAAGCCTCTCAGGTGCACTTGTCCTGAGTGTTCTTTGGGACCCGGCACTTAACAAAAAGGAACAGTTTTATAGAGTCACTTGAGAATCTGGAGATGGAGATGTTATTCCTGAGCTGATATGTGAGGTTAGGCAGCTTGGTTTTCATCCTAGTATTTGTTTCTGCCTGCAAAAACTTGAGATAATTTTTATTTCCTTCTGTCAGTTTTAAAAGAAAAATGCCCAGGCACATTATTATTCATCCCTGAGCACTGCTTCATTTGAATTTAGGTGGTCTGCCTTTGGAGGTGATGTTTTGTAGCATTTTTTGATCAGATGCATGTAGCATTTCATTTGTGATGTGCACATCATCTTTCACTGGGATCCCGTAATTTTCCCCTGGAATTTATTCAACCCTCAGCTCTTGAGATGACAGAAAATTGGACTGAGCAAGCCAACAGTGACAGACCTAATTGAAAGTACTTACGTCTTTAGAGTACATCAATGATGCAAAGATTTACCTGTGGTTATGAAGGGAATGTGTGCAGGCTCTGTTTCACAAAGAAACGCTGTGTATGCCATTCTGCTCAAGTCTGCCTTTTGTGCCTTCAGTACCTACAGGAGTGATCAGGAATGCACAGAGTTTGCATTCCTGCAGATACATTATCTGAAAGTGTGGTCCTTTGTTTGCTTTCCTCCTGTTTTTTTTCTGTTAGTCCTTCATTGTAAGAGAGACCTGTTTATACATTCCATTTTTCTTGGTCTTCTTGGCACCTTGCAGTCACACACTACTCCAGATTGATCCCTTGGTTTACAATGCACTGAGAGTACAGTCTATGCAAATTTTAGGAACAGACAAAAGAGTGTTCTCACCATCTGATGATTTCACTTCTAGCTCTCCAGCACCTTTTGTTATTTCAGGGTATTTTTTCCTGGTGGGAACAGGCACATTCAGCTGTTGTTTTCATGCTGAAAGCCCGTGTGGAAGCACTTCCCTGATGTTTTTTTTTTTTTTTTCCAGACATGTCTTTCAGCATGTTTCCAAAGGCTTGGAATCAGCACATTGTGTTGTGACATGTGCATACTTGACATTGCTTTGTTCTCTGACTTCCTTTTGCTTGCAGTCTTTAGGAAGTTATCTTACAATTAGCAAGGAATTTTGAGTCAGTGTTATTGCAGGCCCAGCATATTGTCCTCTGCCATCTGCAAAGAAGAAAGCCTGGAGGAGCAGGAGGGAAGAAAGTAATTTTGGTATTTTTAACTGCCTGAACCACGTAGGATTCAGTTCCGTGCATAGAGAGAGACTGCAGCATTGACTGCTGCCAGAAAAAAATTGCATTACACGCTGCAAACACCTTCTTTATTAAATGAATTAGAGGGAAAGCAAGGGCATTACAGTAACCATGTGCAATTTGATACATCCTTTTTCTGTGTTTTTCTCTTGCTTAGTGATTCTCTTATCATACAGTAAAAGTGACAGGGTATCTTTTTGCTGAGAAGTTTACATAGAATTCTTTTTTTTTTCTTTTCAAATGTGCACCTTTATGTAAAGGAACTCTCTTAATTTGTCCTGTAAATTAAGACAATAAAAACAAACAGACGAGTTTTGTATGATCTCAGTGGTAAATGTGTTCATTTATAGCTGGCTGAAAAGCACAAATTCCTCAAATTTTTATGGTGTTCTCCTTTTTCTTCTTGTATTTTAGACCAGCAGACTCCTGAAGCAGAGACAAGAAGCCAATTGGTTTTGAACTGCTTCCCTGTACAGGCAACACAGCACAAGAAAGAGAGAAATGGCAGCACTTTGGGCAGGAGGGGAAACCTCGAGAGTGGTCTCAGAAAAACTTCTATACAGAACATCCTGCTTTCCCACAGCCCAGTCAGGCAACACCTGCCAATACTGAAAACACCTTTAAAATGGTAAACACTCTGAAATGCTTATCACTGTGCTAGAAAAGAAAGAGTAGGAGTAGCAATAAGGAGCTGTGCCAGGAAGAAAGCAGCCATGCCGATGTTGATGTAACATAGAGAGCTTCCCCATCAGAATGATATCTGCAGTCAGCTCCTTATTTCTGCTCAGGAGTGAGGGGCATGCCATGCAGGCAGACAAGACCTCTTGTGCACCATGGTGTCAGGTATGTATGATACACCTCTCTGAACATCAGCTTACTCTGGATAGAAACACTCAGGTTTTAACTTTATGGCATTATTGCATACTAGATGCATGATTTATAACAGCACCATGCAGGGAAGGGTTTGTCCTCTATGGGAGAGGTGGGGAAAGCATCTCCCTAATTTATATTTTGAGTAGCTTTTTCTTTACATGCCATAGAACACGCATTATGATGTTTGGAACAAAGATTTTGGTGTAAGGAGGTCTCATCTTCCTGCTGAAGTGGAGAAAGTTTTTTTCTTATAGTCAGTA
>WEIT01041307.1:22733-76400 GCA_013389985.1 Dryoscopus gambensis
AGGGTTTCCCTTTTTTATGGCAAAAATAGTCCCCACAATTCAATTTACTAACTCCACAACTAAGGATTAAAATGTATGGAGCATAAAACCAACAAGAGCAAAGAGAAAATTGTCTTCCTCTTGCACATTTGTTTTCAGTCATACAGTAAATGCTTTCGGGTACTTTCCTACAATACAGATGGCAATGTGAGTGCTCACTTATGACACCCCCACAAATTAGAAGTTTGTGTAGTGTCCTGTCCTGCGTGGGGCACACCAGATGATCCCTTATATACTAAATAATTCCTTCTGTAATATATTTTCCACACATAGACATCCACCTTGATATGCTAGAATAGTAAATAACTATACATGGGCACAGACAGATTCAGGACATTCTTCTAAAAACTGCTTGGTTTCTTTCTTTCTTTATTTTAACAGAACACCTCAGAATAATCTATCATTTTTTGGCACCACTGTCATTTATTAGTGTTATCTAAGTTGTACTACTTTCCTTGTCACATCATAAGTTAACCTTCCCTAATCACCACCCTGGACATTTACCAGGCCTTCCCTGGGGAGGTGTTTAACTAGAGCCATGATTTTCCTGTTGTTATGTACTCCAGGGTTCTGAAAGCTTGTGCAGATTCTACTCAGAGACTGAGAATAAATCCATGTGAGTTTAATGCTAGGAAATTACCACACTAAACGGATATGTGCCTATTTTAAATGAACTCCAATGCTGGTAGCATGGCAAGATCCTCAAAGAATCCCAATTTTGCTGCACATTCTGCTTTTTGGAAGCTTAATAGAAATGGTTTAAAGTCCTCCTCCTTTCTCAAAACACCCAGCAGTTTTCTTTCCCTGGACACCCACAGGAAGCAACAAAATGGCAGAGATCCAGGGAGAAGGAAAACTCCTTCCGAAAGCACTGCAAGGAAACACTTAGGCTGCAGACACATTACTCACTAAAGACCATTAGTTCAATCCAAGAGCTCAAACAAGACCTTGAAGACCAAATGAATTGGACAAAAAGGCCAACCAAACAAAACTCACAGTAATCCCTGGTTTTCACTAGCACGGGTACAGACCAAGCAGAGAGCTGACAATCCAACATCTACTCTCTTGAGGAATATTTTTCAGCCTTCACAGGGAAAGTTGTTGCCAATACATCCAAACCCAAAAAATTTCTTAGGCTGGGAGAGGAATCCAACAAGAGACCAGCTGTGCTGAGTTAAAGTACTCCACTTAAAACATCCCATCAATCAGAGAGCAGGAGAGTGCTGACGTTATTTGTATGAAATGTAAGAGTGCTATTACTCACCTGCAATTAAAAAGAATAGTTTGATTTGGTTTCTTGCCGAGAGAATTATGTGAATATTTTCCCTTTTGCCAGGTTATGAATTTTGCCAGCTTCCATAATCTGAAGGTAGCATTCCAGGTTCTGACTCAATTGTGAATGACACAAGTCAGATCATTTTGGAAGGGAAATCATTCTTTTTCTGAAACCTAAATTATAAACCTTCATTTTTTACATCCACATTCTCTGCAAGGGGCTGGCTTGCAGTGTCATGAAAGCACAGTTTTAATTGGTACACTTTTTGGCACATTTTGAGAAGAGTCCAAGATCTGCATGGAGACTCAATTATTCTATCCTCCCTGGATTTGGACCCTCAAGGCATGGATTAAGATGAGACACTAATGGGGCAGCATGCAAAAGCTTGTATTACTGAGATAGATCTCCTTCATGGATAAAAAGAAATAGGAACTTTCCAACTTGCAATTCTAAGTGAGAACAAAGCTACAGATTGGGAAGAGTCAGACAAGGATCTGGGCAAAGACCGGTAATGCAATGAAAGCATTGGAGCCATCTAGAGGGGATTTTGGCTGGATTGCATCTTCCAGTATTAGGAACCAGCAGTTCACAAGGCTCTGAATGCAGGTTTATGCCATGTCTGGCAAAGGGAATCATTTCACATGCATTACATGCATGTATGCAATTAAAAAACAAAAAAGACAGAAAACAAGCAAGGGCAAGTAAAGAGAGTTATTCTGAAGAGAGAAACTCTTTGGGTAAATGCCCTTGGTTCTTTCTTTTTTCTTTTTCAGGTTCAGATCTACCATTTTCTCCATGTTCTTTTTAGCTGACATGGACCATGCCTCATACCAAATTGCCTCAATGTTCGTCAGACTAAGCACACATAAAAACTTTGAGATAGTAAAAAAAGTTCTTCTTTCTCCCAGAAATATTTGCTTGAGGACTTCTCTCCAAAAAAATAAAATTAATAAATAAAAAATTTGGAATACTCACATTAGTAGAAAACAATTAGTGAGAGGAGTATCCATGCAGCCATCTTAAAGCTATTTTTGATTCAGGTCATAAAGTTAGGTAGCCAGGGCTGGGTGTAAGCTTCAGCTCTATCTTGATGCTGTATTAGACAGGTATCCAAGCATACATATGCCCATCCCTTCACTTTGGTTTCTGAAGGAAAAAAATCAAGTTTGTGAGCCTGAAGGGTCCCTGTTTGCGCTGCAGTGCTTCAGGAGATGCCACACAGCACTTACCCAACACAAGCAAACAGAGCCAAGAAACATAACCTAGGAGTTGCAAAAACCAGCCTTCCTAGTATCCAGTAGAGGAAAAGTAACCACTCACTCTTCCCCAAGGTATTCTCAGTCCTAATTACAAGAAACCATCTAAATGTTTCACCCAGAGAACTGATACTGCAAAGCAACAACTAAACGAGGCCTTACAAGACACAAGTATCATCTCATGTAAATCTTTCCACGGCAGCCTCCTTCCATGTGGCTTTTTCCTATTTCTCAAACTTCTTGAGGATGTTTGAGGGCTTAGATAACACAGAGCAACCAGTCTTCTTGTAGTGGGGAGACAGAATGATTTGAAACCAGCTTATCTCAGGGTCATATCCTGCCATTGATTTTTTTCAGCAGTCCCTATTGATTCCAGCGGTGAGTTCCACATACAGATCAATACCAGGATATGGTCTTTATTTATTAGTACACTTCTGGTCATTCCACTCTACCCTAATGCCTCAAAACACGTGCAATTAATTACAGCATTCAGCATTACATTGGCCTTGTTGTCTTTAGAGGAGAGCTCAGCCTTCATTTGGTCAACAGAATAATTTGAAAGGATTGTTTGGTGACTTCTGTCATTGATCCAGAAATAGCTCCTGTGACACATTCTTCAGGGGCAGGGCTGAAGGAGAGGAGCAGAGACATGTGGATAAGCACGTCCTTTGGCTTACCAGCACTTCCTACTAGCAGCAGCACTAAATTCCCAGCAGAAGTTTCAGACAGTGTTTTGACAATGAAAAATTCTCTATGTTGAGTCAGTGGTCTGATTCTCCTGACCTAGCCTGGTCTGAAAGACATCATGTACTAAAGAAATATATGTTGGGCACTTGGATTAAAGTTCCCCTACGTTTTACTTGTCAGGCATACAGGAACTGGAATTTTCAAGGACTTCATCAAATATGCATTTTTTACTTCCTGAGGCTTGGAAGAGGAAGAAGCTGAAGCTGACCTGGAAAAATTATATATTCTCCAACTAGCTGCCAAAAGCAGGACTAAATTCAACAGTTTTTCACTGGTTCTGTCTCAGGGCCTTGGCCCCATGCTGCAGCTGGGCCCTACAGCTTTAGCAGCTGTCTGCAGGGAGCAGGTTTGATACTGACTTTAAACAGCACAGGATCTGAAAGATAAAGTGTCTTTAAAGAGAGAGCGTCTTTTCATTTCTCTCTCTTACCACAAAATTTCTTCACAGATACAGGCATGGGTAAGAACTAGCCATGGGATTAAACTGAATGTTCTGCCTCCTAAGAAATCAGACCTTCTACTCAGAGTTATCATATTTGATGGCCAAAATGCAACACTATATTTAAAAGCAGGCTAAATGAAACACTTCCTTCCTAGGTGCTATGCCTACATACCTTTCTACACTCTTCAAAATATCACCTAGGTAACCATTCTCTGCATTTAGAAGACTTTTTCTTTAAAAACAGAAAACCAAATAATCTTGTCAGGACTTACAGAATTACAGTAGAGGCAGAGCAGAAGATGAACAGCCACAAAATTTTCATATATCACAGTCAGTGCATCATGGTATTTGGATGCAATAAACCAACAGCTATCTTATAAGTACTGCCTGTACCTAGTTACGTTTGATTTAACCCAAGAGGGCAAAGGAACAAATGAGCAAGAAGAAGAAAGTGAAGAGGGAAAACAGAGCTCCAGCATTTATTCAACTGCCTTGGAGCCTTAGGAAAACATCAGGGCTCTATTGACTTTGCTTCTCTTGTTCTCCTTTCCATCACTGGAGGGTCTGGCCTGTGCTTTAAGAAAATACTGTTCCTTTTCAATTGTTAAATAGTGACAAAGTCCAGGTGACCCTAGCACAGAGTCTGAGTGGTTTATGTCAAGCCTGGAGACAGTGACTCATGGAGTCACAGATGATCAGTTGATAAATGCCACCGGTATCAGAAACTTGGCTATTAACATGAGTGATGTGAGAACCAAGAGGTTAAGTAAAAGCTACCTCCATAATGAGCGTGTGATACAGAAAAGCAACATTGTGACCCAGGCTTGGATTTTTGGTTTTGTTTCTCTTTTCCCCTTAAGGTGGATTTGGTTTTGTAACTTTTGCTTGCTCTGTAAGTTCTTTTTTTCATGTAATATACATTTCTCACGGACAGGAAAAGGCTACGAGAAATGTTAGAAAGAGCTTCAGATGAACCAGGAGGTCCACCAGGATTTTTTTTTTTCAGCTTTCTGCTGCAACAATACAATGTGTTTGCCACAAACTGCTGGGTTTTGGATTTGCCTTTGCTTCCAAGTGACTCAGGAGCTGTTTTTAACGTGTTTCTAGGAAAGAGTAAACTGCATTACAAGCAATGCATTCCCTTATCTCCTTATCAAACATGAGACCAAGGACTTTGNTGGATTTGCCTTTGCTTCCAAGTGACTCAGGAGCTGTTTTTAACGTGTTTCTAGGAAAGAGTAAACTGCATTATTACATGCATTACAAGCAATGCATTCCCTTATCTCCTTATCAAACATGAGACCAAGGACTTTGCTGAAACAGAGACCTCCCGGAATCTTCCAAAGTTTTATGCCTTAAATGTATAAGCAGGCAACACCTTAGATAACCACTCTGAGCAGTCTTTTTAGCTGCAATTCAAGGATTCAAGATGCCATTCAAGTCAGTGTGTCCAACTTTTCTAATCTTCAGTGATTTAATGCAAAAAACCCCTACAGTTTAGAAAAATTGTGGGAAGCTTTGGCTGCCAACATGCAAAATCTCAGGAATTATTAAAGCAGAAGCTAGTATTTCATAGTGGTGATAACTAGTTCTGAAGCATTTGTGTGTAAAGTATGTGTGCTGTATTTTTAGTGCACCATACATTTAGAATCATAGCTCTTTTCTCCATCATCTTATTTCAGTAAAGAAAGAGGAAAAAGCAGTTTAGGCTGCTGAAATTACAGATAGATTTATGAAAATGCAGTCCACTCATCAGAGAATCTAAAATAAATATAGGGAAAGGGGTAAACAGCCTTCCTGGCCTGTGGAGGCTTTAGGCATAACAGAGAATGCCCTTTACAAGGCTGAGTATTTAATATACTTCACATCAGTAACTATTCCCATTCTCTCTCAAGAGGAGAGGCTAAAGTACAATTGCTCACATATTCATCAACAGACAATATGAGCCATTAACAGAAATCCATTTTTCAGAAATAAATCTTTTTCTGTTATATTTCAGTTTGAAATTAAGTTAGTATTTACCTACAAATACAGGGAAAGGAAGAAGGGTTTCCTCCTCATTTTTCCTGTACAAAATTATTTTCATTTAATTATTCATACAGAGGGAAACACATAAGAAATCAGAATCAGAATGAAACATCACACGTGATACTTTCTCAGCTTCTTCAATAAAAACTTATTTTGGTGGAATTCCTAATCAGCTCAGGATTTTGGAGAATTTCTTTCTCTCTGGTGTGGGAATAAGCATGGAAAGCTTTAAATATCTGCTTAGAGATCATTTTATTCTGTGACACCCATCTAAATTCAGCACTTGAATGCAAATTTATTTATTCATCCTTTCCTATCAGGAGCCGGACTGGACCCCAGGAGTGCACCCGGTAGTTCCCCAGATTTGCAGTTCCATCCTCATGCTCTCCACACTCTGTCTTGCTGGCCCCACAACACACATCAGGGTTCTGGCAAGGTCTGATTTCCCCTACATGATCCTCCCTTTCACCTCTCCCACGCCAGCTTTGCTCTGCTGTCAAAACTGCTGAAAGCTGAAAGTTATTAATCCGTCTCTTGGAAGAGATGCTCCAAACTTGACTGAACCAGCACTGAGCAACCTGGTCTAGCTGGACCTGGTTTGAGCAGGGAGATTCTCACGGCGTCATTAAAGGAATTAAATATTGTGATTGGACTTCCAAACCACTTAGAAGCAAAAGTTTTATCCCAAAATGTAAAACTGAAGATGCAAATACATTTAACATTAGAAAATAGGAATTGCCAAGAACAAAAATTATTTTTTGCATCATACTAGGCCATGATAAGGTGAAAATGCTGACTTTTTTTCTTTTTTATAGTATTGATATTCATATCACCCAAAGCTTCTAGACCTGAAAACAAAGTCCTGGATTTCCATCTTGGATTCCTTGAACTTTCTGGGCCTGGGAAATTGGGTAACACGCTGAACTCAGAAATGATTTGACATTATTCATTTGAAATGAAGACGTGATATTTGGCTAGAAGTAAGGGGAGGCCCATTCCGTGACTTAGAAAGTCAACATCTGGTTGCAGAAAACAGCCAATAAGCAAATCTTGCAACATTTGCGAGCAAGATGCAAGATTGTAAGATGATTACATCCCGGAATCCGTAGCATGCAATCCATCCATTTTAGATCATCCACCGACACAGCACTCCAGAAAAGCAGGCAGCACATATTGCAGTGGTTAGTAAAAATTTTGATGGCTTAGCACACTCACAGAAAACCAGAAGTGTCTCCTTCATGTCACATAACAAAAGGAGAGCAGCAAAGGAGAGGCTCCTTATGAGGACCAGAGCAAAGGAAAGAATTTGAAAAAAATTTGAAAGGAGATGTTGGATCTGTTAGAGTGGCAGACTGGAGATTATTTTGAATTGATGGGGTTATTATAGCTGTATGAAATCCCCCTTCTTTACAAGGAAATAAAATTAGAAGGAAGAAACCAACAAACAGAAGTGCATTTGTCATTTGTTTGTCTCCTAATAAACGACCCAAGCTGTCTGCAACACCAGAGCACTCACCAGTTTGAAAGTCCGGAAACTTTCCCAGAGGCTGTTTTGTTTATTTCTCAAACCCACTTAACAGGGCACTGTGATAAACACCATTTTCCCTTGACTTGTCCTGATGGCCAAGAGACTGAGTGCCAGGTGCTCTCAAAATGTAGTAAATAATTGTCTGTCTCATCCACTTAAGAAGCAGAGCTGCCATTCTGTGCAAGCCTGACATGTTTTCCTGACATACCTGCTGGCTGCTGCTCTTATTTTGTAGCTTTGTTTTGCCAGGTATTAAATACAATCAGTGTGTTAATAAAAGTTTAAGGATGTTTTATGATGCTCAGTTAGGCAGAAATGACTCAAAGCCCCAGAACAGTGTCTTCAGAAGGACCACAAGGGTTTTAAAGGTCTGATCTTAACAGAACCATCACACTGGAGTTAAGGTTAGGTATGAGTTTAAAGTCAAAATATGCCAGGGTAGAGTGGTCAACCTAAATAATAACAGGCACGACATAAACTGTGGCTTCTGACCTGGATACATGGATGCAATGTTTATAATTTTTGGTTTTTTCTGTCTTGGTGTGAGAGAGATAGAGTGGAAAACATACTCAGCATTATGGGATTTGCGGATAATAAAAACAATCTGCTGATATGCGTTTACTGGGATTTGTCATAGAGCAAAAGGTGAAAAAACAGATCTAGATAAAGTCTCTAAGACAGCTTAAAGCTCGTGGTTGGTGTCCATATGGAACAGATGTGTGTTCTACTCTGCGAGTTCTTGGTGTTCCTGGACTAAACTGAAACATTCAGGTTTTTGCTGAGGCTTCCTGGGGAATGAGGGGGCCTCTGCTGCCTCTGCTGAGGCATCACCATGTCTGAGGAGAGCAGCACTGACAGGCTCCTGCTTTGGGTTAGGCTCTGCACAGCACCAGATTTCTGTCACCCTGGACCGGATCCACAGCCCCTGGCCTTGACTTGGGACTGGTGCTTGCCTGTCATGCCTGCCTATATGTTTTTCTTTTCAACACAGCAGGTATGTGAGAGCTCCTGTAGCAGAGGTTGTTTATAACAGAGTGCACATCCCTGGTTAATCAGCACAAGGATTGCTGTGGGAAGGCAACGCTTCTTTGATCCAAATACTCTAGCTGAAGAAACAGTTTAATAAAATCAATAAAGAATTGCTCTAAAGCTTCCACGAGGTCCAAACACTGTCAGAAATGTGGGTTTGAAAGTGTTGATTTGTCAGTGTTCTTGGATGTTTTTTTTCCCTAATCCATCTCATGAATTTAAAGATGAGCTTCCAGCCCAAATGAGGACTCACATGTTACAAACATTCAGTTTGACAACAAATGTGTATTACAAAACCTCCTGTTTCTCAGTAAGTAGATAATGACCCGGTCAGAAAAAAATTCTGGCAGCAATTTTCAAAGGACTCTCAAAGACACTTAGGTTATGTCTAAGTGACCTCAGTGATTCAGAGGACTCTGTGACCTCAGACTGACTCTGAAAAGCACTTTTGCAAGCTGCAATGAGAGCTTCTGTGCATCTCCCCAGAATAAGCAACCAAACTGGAATAAAGGACTGAACCCAGCACTGTGGGCCTGCCAGGCTTTTTTCAGCAGCCCCATGCCATGGGGGGGACTTGAAGGGTAGGGACACAACTGGCAGGAGCAGTCTTTTACCACAAGAAGCGGTGACACACCAACGATGGACACAAGCAGACCAGCACATCAGATAGAGGGATGGTGGCCTTTTGCTGAGACAGCCTCCCATCCCAGTCCAGCATGGTCACCCACCTGAATGGAAACTTGACTCCAGGGGACCTGGGGTTTCCACATATCCAACTCCCACACCCACCCACAGAGGTGACTGTCTCCGAGGAGCAAGCCCCCATGGCTCTCTGCTGCCTGGGGCTTCATTCAGATCCTCATCCTCATGGGAGGGCTCCTGACCTGGGCTCTCTCTACACCCACCACAGCTCTTGTCCCCCAGGGAGGTGGACATCACTAATTTTTATCATCTGGATAATGCTAATCAATAAGAGAATGGAGTAAGTGGTTTAGGTTTTTAGTGTGTTGAGTGGAGCCACTGTAGTTGTGAGCTACTGATCAACCTCTGTAGCTAATTCTATATTTTCCCTTGCAGACACTTAGCACAAAGTGAGCTCTTGCTTTTTTAAAAGACATGAGATGGCTGCCCATCAAAAAAAATAGTCAGCATGGGAAAAGAATGGCTGTCCCCTTTTGGTTAGGGACAAATCTCACTTGAAGTGGAAAAAAAAAAAAAGACAGTCACAGTTTAATAGTTTTAGTGCCATAATAAACTAAAGTTATATTGCAGCGCTGTCTGCAGTGCCTGGCAAAATTAAGCACCCCATCCACCAGGGTAGACTCCTGTCTCCATATAAATGCTTACTAAAAAGCTAAATCACCTTAGAGGAAGGATTTTACTGTCCTCCTGCTAAAGGAGCTTTATGAGCCGTTTGTTCAGTTCAATCCTGTCTTGTCAGGAGCACCGGCTGTATACCGCACTTGTCAGCGTTTGTTCTCACATCCTGTTCACTTGTATATTTTCATACATTGACAGCTTCTATCATCAAATTTAATGACCTCTTTTAGACAAAGAAATAACTAACTACTGAGATCTTCCTTTATTTGCAGTAACCCGAACAAACTAATTCCTCAGCAAGCCCTCAGACAATTAAAAAGCACGTTCATTTTCTGTAGAACAGACGTGATGCAGAAACCATCTACATGGCACCAGGACAGGTGCATAAGGGTAAGACACAGGGGCTACTCACTTTTTTTAAAAATAATAAGTATTTTTATCTTAGACAAATTCATGTCTCAGCCTTCAATGAAAATCTGTCTTCTGCAAAAGATTTCATACTGAACAGATTCCTCTAGGAGCCTGAATCACACCTTCTGCATAGTCAGCTCCTTTGAAACATTTTCTTCCATTTCATTCACAAAGAATGGATCAGAGACTTGGTGGGAATTGTTTCCAACTTTATAAAACAGTTCTAATATTCCTTTTCTTCCTGTTATCGTTTTCCTCTTGAAATTCTCACAGGGCAATGCAGACCCTGGGAATATCCACAGATCTGCATCTGGACCTTTGGATATGCAAATCTCAGGAGTCCGTGACACTCCACAAAATAAATGTACAGAGTGTAGATTGCAGTTATTAAGATTATTGGTTATGAAGAGGAAGATGCAGTTTCCACCACTAGCGGAGAATCCACCGCCCAAAGAAATGGAAACTCTTATACCAGATGTAATTAAGCAAAATATACCTCAAAGAATTGACTCAGTATTTTGGAACCATTGAAAGCAGAAGAATCCATGCTCCTTTATTAATGTATTCCCATGGTGGCACAAATGAGTAGCACTGAAGTGTCACAGATTGTGACAGAAGGTCTCTGAGAAGTCTCTTTACCTATTCAGATGTATAGGCCATTTCCTCAAGGGTGAATTTTTAAGGAGAATTTCCCAAACGGAATGCATACAAGTCTACTTGTTTTCAACAAAATCTTTCCTTTTTAGGGCGGGGAGCAGATAAAATGCTTGCAGAGACTGTTTTGCAAGAAAAGCATTTCTGCTGCCTGTGCTGGTTCCCAGCCGGTGGAACACGTCTTGGAACAGGTCTCTACTAGACACAGGGGTGGAACGAAGTTTGGCAAAACAAAGACGTGGTTCCAGAAACAAAGAGCGTCCTGTGAACAACTGATCCACTACGAAAGAAAAGGAAATGAAAGGGGAGGGAGCTTCTTCAGGCTTCGTTGTAATGCTAATTCACAAGATTAACTTGCCAAAAGAGGTAATGAGTCTGCTCCATGGTGCAGCTTCTGTAGAGTGGAGAATTTAATGTACATTTAAAATACAGCAGTTTCACAGACTGGTATGAAATGGTCTTTGTTATGTCACTTGTGGGGCCATGAAAAAAACCCGCACTGAAAAACCCTATTATGCCAGAAGTCACGTTACTATCACTGTAAATCATATCATTTGGCTGATCACATTATGCCACCTGAGATGGACACGGTTCTGGTTTGCTCCAGGTTATTTTTACCATTTATACAGTCAGTGATTCAGATCTCAGTTATCTCACCTGTATGACATGTCCACGGAAACAAAGCCAAGGGCTAACCACCCCCCAGGCTGCCTGCAAACAGCTGCTTCTCAGGAAAGCAGGACAACCTGCACCCGATCTGACAACCGTCCTTCCTTCCAGTCACTGGACAGCACTGAGAAGAAGGAGCCAGGATGTGATAATAATTGGCTTCCACAGCCTGATGCTGCCCTGTGAAGCACACAGGCAAAATAGGCCACAATCCCTTTCAGCAAAGAAGGAAATATAGTTATTGTTAGCTAATAAACCAGCCTGGCTGTATGCCTTTCCCCTTAACCCAAACAGACTAGGTGAGCTCCCTAAAACTGCTCCTGCAAGTTTCAAGGCAAAATGTACTGGTTTGTCTTTTAGAATACTTGAGACCTGAATTCAGCCCAAACTACTTCAAAGTAGTACAGAGGCCTGAAACTGGCCTGGGTAGTAGGTGATCAACATATGTTTCCTAAACCTCATGACTATTCAGCACAATATATGAAAATCTTTTTCATTTTCTGGTTTTGCCCGGTTTTATAAGTTTTTTCGAGAATTGTGTGGGGCTTGTTTTCATTGGGACTATGCAGATATTTTTGTTAGAAAGGCTCTGGCCACACAATTGTCTCAGGTCACCATGAAAAGTCATCAGACACCTGCTCGGAGAGTGTGCAGTTATTCCATCTGTGCCTCTCCTCCTGTATGTAGCATTTTCATACCATGCCAGTGCATTACATAAGCTCCCCAGGTCTCTAAGTACTTGAGTCTATTTGACCTAAATAAATAACCAATTCCGCCACCTTTAAGCGGACCACAATATTTTTCCAACGCACCTCTCCTCACAGCATAGTACTTCATTCAGTGAGGGTGGCAGAACCCAGCCTGAGGAGGCTCAGCCGTGCAGAAATGGGTGGAAAATCCAAGCCCTTCCCAATCCCATCCTCTCTCTGCTCTGAGCACCAGTTTGGTGGTTGCATTGAGAATTTCAGCAATGGTATTTGTCCACCTCACTAATATCTTGAGGCCCTAATTTAAACTCCAGAAAACAAGCCAGGCTTCATGGAGCAGCAAAGTGCTCTTTACACGCTTGTATAACAAAACAGACTCATGAATAATTATATCAATTATAATCAAAATCCTACGCACTATTAATTTAAGATAGGAAATACAACAGTAAAATAAGATAATATCTGCTACTGTAATTTCTTCCCCTGAGGACTTTGCTGCTGTAGGCCCAAAGAAATAAATGACAGGCAAGGCAGTTACATCCTCTTTTATTTTGCTACCTAGCATTCGCTCTGCAAATGTATAGTTTTTTGCTTATCCCTTCTAATTCTGATTTTTTTTTCTCCAAAAATGTTAACAAGATTTTCTCTCTGGTAGGTACAGTCTGTTGCACGTGTGGTGGTATCAGTATAGCATAGAAAGCACAGAGTTAATAAAGTTCATGGATTAATCTACTCTGATCCCACACCTTCGATCAGGAAACCTTCCTTTCCTCTGCCTGCTCATGCGCCTGTAAGAACATTCTGGATTTGCTCCATGACTTTTTCCCAGTCTTATTTTTGCCACTGCTTCACCAAATATACTTGTCATTGCAACTTTTTTTTTTCAATATAAAGCATTTAGGATAGCTTGTGAAAAAGTCTAAGGGCATCCTCATGCAAAGCATCATGAAAATTCTGGAGAAATCCTAATCCTATTAAAATCAATGGCATCTGTGTCATGCACTTCAACACTGCCAGGATTAAGACCCCTGTTGATTTACAATGATGAGATGTTTTTTGGACCATAAGTATTCCTGAGAGGAGGTTTAGCTAAGCAGCCAATCAAAATTATCTGTCAGTCCAGCCTCAGTCGTGACTTTTCCATAATTTGCATAAAACTACTCAAGATTTGAGTTTCTGTGGAAAAAACAAATCAGGAAAATTTAGCTTAGTTTTAGGTTTCACTGAAAAAGTTACACTGAACTTTGGTATGTCACTGTTTGCTTAAAAAACATTCTTTCTGAATTCCTCCACACTTTCTTTTTTTTTCCTCTGAAGAGTTTTAGGTCGTTCTTGCTGGAGACGAGTGGATTTCATCAAACTGTAGAACTACTTTGATGGTCTGGAGTGTATTTTACTGGGTCGTGGATTTGCCGCCTATAACATTTGCTTAAGGAGCATGTCATCACATCTCAAACAAAAACAGTACTGTCATTTGAGTGCTTTTATCAGGCTTTGCTGTCCTGGTATGCTATGAACCACAAAACTTGCTACGTACCCCTTTAAATTATTACTTTACTGGGACAAATGAATGAAGTTAAATTTGTATTTGGGGCTGTTCTGCTGGCTTTTCGGCTGGTAAAACCATGAAGTTTTAGTCTGTGGTGGCTGGTGGGTAGAGCTTGCTTGTCAGTTTTCTTTTGCTTTATGTGTGTTTGAGTGTGTGGTTTGGTGCTTGTGTATGAGGGGTTTTTTAAGTTTTCATGTTTGGCCTTTGAGCAGTTGGATCTTTATTCAGCCTGGCTTCTGTCATCACAAGTAGATGTCAGACCCACAGCACCATGGGTGGGGTAAAGGTGGCAAATAAGTAAGTGGCAAATAAAAAATGAGAGTCTTAAGTTTCCTACAGTATCCACTCTACTGAGAATCTTTAGATTATTTCCAAAACTTATAAGAGTCTCTAAAATCTCAGATATCATCTACCCTGACCACTATGCCACTCCATTCCAAAGCTGCTTGTAACTTTCAATGTATCTTCTAGTCTCTTTGCCTGAGAATATTCTGAGAAATCAGCAGGATAAATAATGAGGGTTTATTCTGACTATAACAACATCAACTTTTATTTATACCAAAGTTACAGGGAGGGCATCTCCCCTTTTAGTGCAGATTAATTATTTAAAAGGGAGGAGGGGAGAGATAGGATCATAACCAAAGTACGTGCCTTATCAAAATTGTCAGGGCTTTTACATTCCATTTCCTTGTGATAAGACTCTTGTGCTGAGCTGGTATTCGGAAGTGAGCCCAAAGGGCTGACTGATAAGTTTACATAAGGAAGGAAATAATCAATTTAGGGCTGTTACTGAATGAGCTCTTATCATGTTCATTTCCTCACTATTGCTTCTCAAGCTAAATATTACATGTTTAGGAGCAACTTCAAAAGATTTAACATTCTAGGCTCTGCATTTTATTAAGGAAAACTCTTTCAATAGCATGAAGCATTTGCTTGCAGCACAGTAAGAGTACAATTCATGCACTGACAAACTTGCATTTTCAGACACTGATATTTGTGTTGAAGGAAGCAATACATTCTTGCAGGAAAACGGCATTTTTTTTCAGCTTGCTCTCTAATATTTGAAGCACAGAAGAGGGATTTTAAAAGGTACTAATAGGTAGTACACTAAATTCCCTTCTGTAGATTTGCCTGTCCTTATCCTGTAATGTGCTTTGTTTGACTGCATTAGCCTACTTTTTCTCCAAAGAATATGATTTTTTAAGACCCTGATGGCAGCAGCATGATTTGTGGGTGCACATGACTTGTCATGCTAAAATTTAAAAATGTGGCTCTTAATTTTGAGTCTGCATTAAACCATTAAAAAGTACATTGTGCCTGGTAAGTGACTGGCTACAGCCCCTTTGTCCACAGTAGCTTTGCAGTGCTCCTGAGAGCTTCATCTAGGGCAGAATCTTTTCCATGAGGTCAAAATGGAATTATCAGGAGAGAGTGGGGAGGGAGAGTCCCAACTTGAAAAGAATTATGGTAGCATGTAATAGATTTAATTTGGTTGTATCACGAATTGGTACTCCAATGTAAAACAACTACAGATTGAATACACTGCAGCTTTCATGTGAGGTCAATATTTATTTCTCTGTACCTGACCTGGCTCCTACCTTGGTCGCAGTCAGTACTGTGGAGGATTTGCTCACGTCTTAGCTGGGATGTTTGTTTTTCCACAAACACAGGTCGCATGTGTATCCTAACATATTTGTGACTGGACTGTGTCCAATCATTAAGGAAAACCACTGAGATCCTCTGCCATGGCTATAAAACATTTTCCATTGGCATGCAACTGCTATAGCAAGTGCACCAATGGACAATTCCCTCTGCCAACAAATTTAACAATAATACCACGATCAAGCCTCAACCGAGAGAAAATCTGGGAAGGAATGTACTTCCTCCCCTGATCCAGCGCAGCCTGAAGTTTCAGACCATCAGGGCACTTCACAAGGCTCATCCACTCCAATGTGAGCAGCCTCCTTCCCAAAGCTGCCGTTACAGTTGCCTTGCTCATCTTTCAGCACTGGTATTTGGATCCAGGTATTTCATTCTAGCACATCTTTAATTTACAAAACTAGATTTATTTATGGAGCAGACCACTTCCTTTCTGGAAAGGCTATATACCTTTCATCACCTGTAATGAATATACAGCTTAATGAATTCATCAGGAGCCGGATCGAAAGACCTTGAAATGAAGTGAAATCTGTTCAACAGTTTGCTGCTTGAAGAAAATACAGAACACTCAGCTTGGATTTTATATAGCACAAAGGATGATGCATTTGCATTTAACAGCCAGTTTTTAGCAAGAAATTCAATGCTTCTCTCCCTGGGCCCCATGATGTATGCAGCCTCAGCTAGGCTTTGATCCAAAACCCTTGACCTAACTCTTCGAGGTACAAACACTGCGGCGCAGGAATTGTTTGATATGGATGCTCTCTAAACTGTTTCCCAGAGAACATTCAAATAAAACAGGCATTGTACTTCAGTAGGCAGCCCTGTACTTCTGTAGGAAAGCTGACATTCATTTACAGAGAGGGCAGCAAAGTTGTCCAAGGATCATCAGGTGCTAAAGAGACAGGCAGGGCCTTCTTGCTGTCCAGCACATCCAGGAAGATGAGAAGATCACTGAAACCATGCAGCAATGAGTAACCAATTGTTTTGAGTGAGACTTTCTGTGGTACTGTGTCTGCACACTTTATAAATCATTGACAGGTTTGTTATGCAAGTGGCCACTGGTACCTTGTAAACAGAGCTTCTCCACGCTCTGTTGATCTTTCCGCTGCAATTTGTTGCAGGCGTAATAGCTGTCTAAATAATTTCTGACATGGGGAAGCACAGGCCGGATCCAAAAGTGTAAACCAGAACCCTCAGGCTTAGCTGCTAAATCCAGGCATCTACTAATGAGCTCAGAGCATCTGCATTAGGGTGTTTCACGTTGTCAGGGCACCGTGCTCAGAGCCTCCACAGCAAGCTCTGACTCCCATTTCCAACGCCTCCATTCAGGGGATCAATTTTGGGACACTCAAAAGAGAGGTGAGAGTTCGGAGTGGAATTGCTAGGCAGGCTGTTTAACCTCTTGGATTCAGTCTGTCTGCACAAAAGGGACAGAAATTCTCACTTCCTTCAGAAGGTCATTTTTGCATTACTATTATTGTTGTTATTGTTGTTGTTGCTGCCATTAGTCATAATTTCTAAACCAGATAATTGTCACATCAGTAACAGGAGTCTATATCACCTGGTGACTTATAAAGTAGGTTGGCTACTTTTTCTTGCTTTCTACAATAATGAGGAAATCTAAATATACCTGGACAGATAACACCAAATGCTGTGTACACTGGCGGCCCCTGGAAACAAAGTTTAGTCAGATGGCAATAGATTTCAGTAAAGCATTCTGGATTTACACCAAAAAGAATGAGACCAGACTGAATTTTTATTAAATTCACCTGTGTTTGTAATCAGAGGCTTACTAAGCTACTACCAAAATTTGATCTAAAAGGCATCAGTACTAAGGGGCAAAAAATTGCATTCTGGCCAGAACAAATATTTTACTTTCAGTAAATAAATTTTCACCTTCCCACCTAAGAATAACGTTGTTGAGCTACGCCTGAAGAGCTCAGAAGCCCTTCGCTTCCAATATAAGCTACTGATGAATGTAAGGGACACTCACTGGGGTTCAAGATCCAGCAGGATCTTCCAGTGAGAGTCTAGGAACTCCACAGAAGCATGATCTAATGGAAAAAACATGATCAAATGCAACCCTCAGTAGAAAAGTTCCTTATATCTCTCTCTTTCAAGGGACATTTTTACTGCTATACCATTAGCTAATTCTTGGAAATGTCGTCTGCCTACAGAAGGATTAACAAAAGGGGTTTAGAAAAATATGGCACATAAATCAAGGCTCTCCATAAAACTGCAGATGATCGATTTTTTAAAAAATTATTATTCATTTTTTGGAAAAAACAGGGCACTCCATTTTCATCAAGTGTCTGCTCTGGTGCCCTATAGCATAACTTAATAAATAAAAACACAGGAGGAGAGAAGGCAGCAAAATGCAGATACGGATGGGAAAGTTTTAACTTTGCCATGAAACTGATATCCCCACAGAAAATCCATACTGAAACCTCACCCTGAACACCTCCCAGCCCTGCCGGACCTACTTCCCCTCATTTTCATTCTTCAGTGCACAGGAAGATGTCGCAGCCTGAAGGACTAAATCAGGCACCCGTGGTCTCAGTGCCAACAGCAGAGTTCCAGAGGTCACTCCAGCCACACTCCTCAGGCCCTCACTTAGAGCATCGTTCCATCTGCAGGAGGCTGTTGTGTGCATCACTCCTGATGTGGCAGGAAATTGGTCCTGGCGTGGTGTACATTTCTCCTCGTTGTTATCATTATTTTCATTCACAGAAACAATTTAATAACCAGCAAAGGAAGAAACTGCCATAAGCATTAGGATGTTTTGTCTAGGATGCTGGCTCCAAGCCTGGAAATTTTGTCATTAGGTGATATGATAACATTAGCAAAAAATAATGATAATACCAATATGATAAACAATATCAGAAGATAAAAGGAACACAGTGTAAGCACTCTTTGACTCTATTTTGTCTTTTTCTCACTTGCGTTATGGCACACCACTGATTATCTGCTTTCCTGTATGAGTCACATCAAGTTATATCATTTATCCTTCCAGAGGGTTCAGAGGATATCATAAACCATGGAGAGCAAAGCTTGTTCTGCACCCTAATGTAATCTAAAGTGCCTGGTGCCATAATTGTCTGCCTGTTGACTGCTCTGCTTATGGGGAATTTAAAGCAAAGAAAAACAATGCCTGACTGCAATTCTTTTTCTCCGTTTATACTCCCCTCATCCTTTCACATCTCTAGACCTGTTGCTTTCTCTCACTTTCTCTTGCCTATCTTTCCACTGCTTCCTTGTCCTTCCTTTTCCCAGCCTCCTTCCTTCCTCCTCAGTCTCCAGGGTTAAATGAATCCTTTCTTTTTCCTAAGCCTGAGACTGAAATCGCATCCACAGAACCCTTTAAAAATTATTAGGGACGTGCGGTATCCTATAGGTCTTAACCTACAGCCATAAAATCATCAAGTGCACCCAAGAATGCACTGGGCATAGTGTCCAAGTGACTGTGGAGCCATGCAGCAGATCCCACAAAACACACAACCAAACCAAACAGAAGCCACAGAAAATGTGCAAAAATCTATTGAAATATCAGCTATGTCCTCTCCCATCCCTCCCATCTGCTCCCCAGATTTGTGTCACAAAAACGTTTGGTAAATATCATATAACCTTCATCTGAACACGTTAACTCATCAAGTTTTTATTCCATCTACTTCCTGAATATACTTAATAAATTATATATGCTTATGTTCAATGATTTGGAAACTTTTGTAATTCAAATGCTTCCAATTTCCACTTTTTTTGTAAAAGTTTTGTGCTGCTAAAGGCAGAAGATAGAATTTGTGGTAAGGAAGCCAGGTTATAAAAAGGGTTTTTTTCACAACTACACATGCAGTTTCTGTGCATTACACATCCAGCTTACACCACACGGGTTTTTTTAATTTCTCTTTGCACAAAATTTGTGTATGCAAACTGCCACTGCACACCTTATGCACACTATTCTTCACACGCTTTTGTCTGAAAAAATTGCATTTTGCAAGTGTTACAAAATTATCAAATACCATTCTATTGCACATCCAAGTGGCTGAAAACCTGTTTTCCAAAGTGTGGGCTAAATTTACATTGTTCAGTCCTGGTATAACATAAGTCAAAAGGCATAACAATAATCCAATAACAATGTCATTTAACAAGCATCTACCATGATCAGTTGATACCAAAAAACAGGTGTTTAAATGTTTTAAAAATTAAGTCAGTGTTAATTCATTGTTGTGCTGTCTGCTTCATGAAATTCAATTTTAAATCCTCAGCCTGCCCGTGCTGTATCTTAGAAACATTTTCCCACAATTTCTGAATGATGAAAGATGTGGCCACATAAAAAAGTGCTCTTCTCTAGTAATTCATGCTGCAGGTTATGACATGATCTTTACTTCCACTATTCACTCTTTATTCTGTAAATAATAGATAATTATACATTATATAAAACAATAATTACTGTTAATTTTGTCATTTTGGAAGAGCTACCTGCAAAACTGAGCTACCTGTGAAACACATTTGTCACAACAGAACTTCTTTTCAAAAATACCATCTTTACAATTAAGAACAAAGGAAAAAATTCATTTTTCTATTTAAAAATGTGCAAAACCACAGAGTTTGTTCTGGGATTACGACACACAGAAGTCTTCGGCCTTTGGGTTACGTTAGGGATGGCCCAAGGAGTTCAGACTTAATTTAACTGTGGTGACTGGAAACAATAGGAGTGAAGCAAAGCTCATCTCATGACCAAATGATTTTGTTGCTCTTAGCTCCCAACTTGTGCCCCACAAAACGCCTTAGGAAACCAATTTTCAAGTTTGCACTTGGAACAATGCTAAAGGTGAAGGGCTCCAAACTCTGCAAGGCACTAAGAGCCAAGCATCCCTTGCAAGCTTTAACAGTGATGGAAAAGTTAGAAAGCAGGGCCATAATTTTTCAAGCATTTGAAGGCCTGGGTTATGTTAACACAAGTGCAGAACAGAAATGTTTTTCTTTTAATCAGATTCTGAAGCAATACCAGCACCACCCCAGCATAATGGCACAGGGCACAGTTCAGAAAACAGAAAATACCAGGCTGCTGATCTGTGGTACCACCAAGAGGCTGCTCTAAGTCCCAGAGCGCACACAGAGAATTACACGTTACAGACCTTTTACAGTCTTTCTGGAATAATGGTGGTCTTGCTTTTCTTTCCAAAAGTGAAAGGTGTATTTCTACTACTTTTCTGTGAGCATTTTTGAAACAATGACCATGGGTTCCAGTCCTATCTGGAGGAACAATCTGACTTGCCTTCATTTCCACATATTTATGGTTTACATTCAGCTCTCAAAAGCGGTTCCAAACTACCAAACCCACAACAGCTGTTTTCAGAAACTAGCATTTCTTATCATTCGGTATCAAGCATCAGAGCCCATTAGAGTATGGAAGGAATGCCACAAATGAACTGGGTTTCTAAAGTCCTGGGAGATTTGTTTCAGTTTCTAATCAAACTGGTTCCCAGACTTAATTCAATCAGCCTTTATTTTTCCTACGCTTGGCAGGAGAAGGACTTTTTTTTTTTTTCCAGAAGCAATTACTGTAAATATAAATGGCTAAGCACTCAAGCAATATATTAACAATTCTAAATCCTTTTCTTCTGCTCTTGATCATAAAAACCCTTCCATCCAAGCAACAGTAATGCCCCTTTTTATAGCATAAAAACTATAAAGAAAGACCATCTGGGCTGGCATGTCTGTCTTTCTCATACTTACACAGATTCAAGGTGACCCCTTCCTTCAGACTCCCTGATCCTTTTCAAAATAACTGGAGACTTCTTCCAGCTTATCTTATTCCCAGCATCTTTTAAAGTACATCAGATGGATTAGAGATGATGGAAGAAGAGGAAGGAGGGGGAATGATATGAACTGATACAGTTGCTATGACCCGTGTGCATTTCAAGCTCATTTTGAAACAAATTTGTCCAGTTAGAGGATAGTGACTTCCCATATTAAGATCAACAGGGGGGAAAAGTATGTAAGTGAGACTGACTTTCCCTGCTAAAGCAGCTTTAAATGTTAATCATGTGGTGACATAACATGCTTAAGTGTTGAAAAGACAGGACCCTGCCATAATCAAAGTGACACTGCAAGAAAAACCTACTTTCAGTAGGGAAAAGCATTAGGTTTGTGCAGTGGGCTTCCCAGATAAAACAGCACAGGCAATTGCAGCTGTATAAATGTATATATACACTCATAAAGAAGGGGATAGAAAAATAAAGAGATACAGGCTTAATTTCCAAGAGTGGAGCAGGGAAGTTGGTTTATAGTTCTTGAACTGAAAATAAACATTGAATGAATAACTATCATCAGACTCTGTACCATCAAATATCTGTTCACTTATCTGTTCACTTCTGGTGGCAGACTTGCGAGTGGTTTAGTATTTTTACACTATTTCAATCACCAGATCACTTAATCCCATTTACAACCAAGAAGCAGCACTGATTACCTAAAACAGAGGGAGAGGTCCTTTCCTTGTACTTCAGGTGCACCAGGCTAAAGGGCTGGGAGTGTCAGAAGTCCCTGGCAGAGAAAAGGAAGAAGGTTACTAAAAGGTGCATGCTTTCAGTTAGCAGCACCTCTGAACAAGTGTACCACATAGGTGCAAAGTATAGGAAAACTTTAGGAAAGTACACTTTGGATCCATTTCCAGAAGAACAACACACACAACTACCCAGACGCTGTGTGAGGTGGCAGGAAAGTTCTTTTTACAGGAAATTCTCCAATTATCCTAGTTTAATGGTGCATGTTTTTAAATAAGGCAAGGTCACTCCTTCGTAATCCATGTTAAAAGAATATTGACATCGTCATGCACAACCACACAGGCAACGAATTGTAAAGACTGTATCAGAAAGGACAGGCATCATCCCTTGCCAGCTGGTGTTGAAGAGGTATCAGAAGGAGATCTCTGCATTTCTTCCCTTTCCTAAATTCATAGCACTGCCCTCACATCCTTCAGCACTGGTTTTACCAAGAATAGTCCTATGGAATTTTCATACCCAATGAAAATACTGAACATAAGTGTGTTAAATGGACTAAAAGAACAGGTAAGGACCATGTCATCTGCAGTAGAAAAATTACACAGATGATGTTTATATTTGTGATTTTTATTTCAACAACTTAGTTTCATCATATTTTACAAAAACAGCCTACATTTTAAGAATATTTTGCTCATCTTTTAACACATGGCTACATTGTTTTTCTCTTATTACATGAAAAAAGGCCTCTACTTCATTTAATAAACAGTCTCTTATGCTGTAGCACAAAGCATTAGGAAATTACCTAGTTCCTAAAGAAAAGATCTTTAATGCTGACATTGTTGAACTTACTCATGTTTCCTTCTTATTTAGTCAAGTCAGCTTCTGTAACATTTCCTTATCCCGGATTTTCATTCTATTTTACCAACATAAAGGCAACCCTTCACAATCTAAGCTGAACATTTTGTATTTGCGTGGGGGTTTTTTTAATGTTTAATTAGACACTTTAACAATGTTAAGTTGTTAGGCAACAATTTACAGTCAGGATGAATTACAAAGGAAGCTCCCAGATCACAAAGGTCCCAGAGCTTTTGAATGGCTTCTCCACTTTTTTGTCCGTGCACGCTGCTGTGTGCTTGAAGGGTGACATCACTCATCTGCATTATTGTGCTATACATTCATCAAAGTACTGATTAGAATCTAAAAGTTCTCAAATAGCAGTAGGATTTAGTAATTTGTAATCAGATACATAAGAGTGAACAAAAGGAAGTATCAGTGCTTTCAAAGGGAGTTTGTGACCTTCTGGTGCAGGTTCTGGAATGACTTTCTCTGCTGATTTTAAATTGTACCTGAATGGCAATATTAACAAAGCAGCTGGATGTATATTGCAGGTGAGGGAAAGTCAAGAATCTACTCAGCAATTACATTTTGATATTTTACTACGTATTTAGGAGTATTAGTACATGAGAAGGCAGGAAGACATGAGCAGCTTAGTACAGTGAGAGTCTCAGATTTTTAATTTGCAGTGGCTAACACTTGTAGTGGTGATGTTCTGGTTTCCCAGGGGCATGCTGCTGCATTGCTGCTGCTTTTCAATCATTTAAAGTTTTCCCTTGATCAGAGATCCATAATGTGCATGTGTTGGATACTACGTGAAAAATTTGATGATAGCTGACATTATACATCTGTGATGGGTATGAGCCCTCTCTCTCTCCAAGGCCATGGAGAAGATTTCAATCTACGCCATGATATGAAACAAGCCAAGCATTTTATTTGTATTTCCATCACAAAGAAACCCATTTCAATAGCAAATTTGTCTCCCTTTAGTGCGGCTCTTCTATTTGCATAAAACGCCAATAAATCATTCCATTCTTGATTACTCCAGTGCACAGCACATCTCAAAGAAAGTTTATGGTTTCAAGTCAAGACATCTTTGTCGGTGACCTCAAGGCTCTCGTGGATCCCAGGTGGAACCCAGCTCACGAGTTCCCTTCTCACTTTCAGCCTCCCAGGCAATACCTGCTGCTTCCAGTGTTTCATGAAGTTATTGCCTTGCTTACAAAATGCAGATATGTTTAGATGGTAGGCAGGGGTCTTACTCCCACCCAGAAAAGCCTCTTTTGAAGGTACTGATGCATATTTCAGTACAGATACTTGGTCTCCACCTCCCAGAGCAAGACAAGGATCCACAAGAATCTCTGGACTTTCCGTCCCAGGCAGGGGCCTGCAGGGACCCCACTCAGCAGCTCAGAGCTGCTTCAGACTGTTCAAAATGATCTTCAGCTGCAACATCCTCCCAAAGGCTGCTGCAGCATCTGGGGCTTGCCAGAGTTCACAAATGGTTTAAACCTCCCTCCTGCCCGGCCTCAGCTACGTCCCAGGCGTGCTCCCCCATGGAAGGCACAGCGAGAGGGTGCTGCAGGGGCCAGGCTCCTGCAGCTCAGGGACACCAAGGAATTCACTCGTGCAAGGCAATGGATGCAAGCCAGGATCTGGCTCAGCACTGCTTCTTTCTTTCAGATAGGGATTCTCCCCACACACACTGCTCTCATTAAAGGAAAGTTGCCATGTGTTGGATAACCCTAAACTATCAGCGAGAAGGAACAGTGGGAAGCATTTCCTTCAAATGACTGGATACTGGGAACTTTTCTTAGGTTTTAAAAATTCCATGTCAAGCAGCTTCCCTCAAAATGCATAGACGAGCATTTGTACAGCTCAGGGGGTGAAAAGTTCCTGCATATTCCGGGAATACAGCTACTTGTCTGCACATCCATGGATTTTGGAAACACAGCTGGCTTCATCTATTTCCAAAGGTTGAATTCACACTGTATTGTACCAGATCATTTCAGTAGGTCAGAGAGAATAAGAACTCAGGGTCTAGAAGGAAGGTCCCTAATGGGGGCTCAGAATCTGCTGTTGTTTTCAGCTGCAGCCTTATTTTTCAGAGCTCTGCCAGCACCAGCAGCTCCTGCTCACAGAAGGGTCAGCAATTTGTTCCCTTGATTTTTGGCCATTTTTACAAAGCGCGGAGTTCCCATTCTGCAGCCCACGTTCTGCCTTTGTTCATTGTCATTAAAACTTCACTGACAACAGGCAGGGGTGTAAATGAATGGAGACTCTGCGCCCCCCTTCTGTTTCCTGAACTCCAGCCAAAATCATCACATTTCATACATCCTGAATAAAATCATAAATCCCTCCCCACAGGGAGCAGGGTGTTCCCCTTGGAAGCTGGCCTGTGGTTCCAAACCACTTCAGGAATATAGGCCAGGTTTCTAAAACTGAAACTGAGGCATGTCCGACTTTTTTGGTAACACATAACTTTTGCTTCCTTTACTCTGAAAACAATGCTTTGCATGCTTTTAAAATAATATTCCCTTCTGAATCTATACACTTAAAATGTGCATAGCTGAGCTGCCAGATGCTATAAATTGTCCCAGCTCGACTGGACATGAGGAATCTATTCCGCCTTATGCAGAGGCAGGATGTGCGGAATTTCAAACCCATTTTTACATGCAGCCTTGCTTATTCTAAGATGTTGTTGGAGATTAGTTGAGTCTGACCTTTACAATATATTAAAATACTTCAGTTTTTTCTCACAATTATCATTATTAATCTTCTCCTGGATGGTATAGCCCAAGGTATATTCATTTACTAGTGAAATTAAATTTCAAGAGGGAGAACACTTGGGTAAAACATCCTCAGGCTTTTGAGTATTCTGAAGGAAATCATGTGTATAAATGAGCTTCTTTTTCTGTATATACATGAATTTTCCCAGAAAATGAAGAGGCAGCTACTTCACTGAAATTCTGGTAATTATCATCATATATAACGTGAAAGTAATGATCTATCAGGGCACATAAAATAAGCGAAGTCCAGTAAATAAGCAGTTCTTGCTAGAAGTCAGCATGTTTTTATAAAACCTTTACTTGCTGAGTTTTGACTGATTCAGAAGAGCAGGTTCATTAAGTCATTAAATCCCTTCTTTGCATTAAGGATCTTCTGCTGTTCCTGGCACACACTGGCACTATGCACACATTGGGAAATTCCCATCTCTCCATACAGGAATATCTGTTTCTTTTTTCAGCTTGCACTGCAAACTCAGCACACCGTTCTTCATTCATGTCCATCAGTGACTTGCACCAGACATCTCATTCAGGTACAGAATTGTTTTAAACTAGAGAAAATTTGTCCTTTCTCATATTTTACCTTCTTCTTTCTGTTTTTCCCCATGAACTGGGTGCGAAGGGAAATGCTAAACTACCGCAGAATCTATCTTATTATAATTCAAAAATAGAAACCCAGTAGTAGCTATCTTACATGGTAGGGCCTAGGGTTTGTGTTTCACTATTGCACAGGAATAGATTTAGCATGTTTAGGATCAGGAAATTGAAAAAGCAGTTTAAAGTCACTGTGCACCAAACCTTAAAGCTCCACCAGATGCAGGAGGGTCAGACTCAAATTATTTGACCTATTTCAGGATTCTTATGTGCCCTGAATGACAACACTCCCTTCTGAGGATTTTCCAGCCTCTGCCACGGGACTCAATTAAACAAACATCAGCCAACCTCTGACCCCAGCACACATCTTTAATGCTCACATTATTTGCCCGTCCATAAAGCAGACAACCCTCAGGCCACAGCTGCCACAGTAACTTAGAGAAGGTGCCACAGAGAAAACTGCAAAACTTATGTTATGCAAGTAGCAACCAATTTTTCTAACCAGCAAAAGGCTCCTTCTGAAAGGAGCACAACCTGAAGAACACTCCCACCTGGGTCTCAAAAAGAAATTGCCATTATTTGCTATGTCACATTATCCCATAATCACCTGCAGCCACTAAAATCCATAGGAAAACACATCAAAATTTTACTAACATTGCTGGGAAGTGTGGGACAGACTTAGGAAAGCTGTTTTCACAGTAATGCCCAGTGGCTACCTGCAACTAGCTCATTCAAACAAATCTCATCTCTGATTAAGCTGTCTAACAGGGACAGTAGCATTTGCAGGGCTGAGGCGTAATTCTCATGAGTTTGATATCCCATGTGCTCTGTGAAGGAAGGGAAAATGATTGAGGTTATCCACCATTGCAGAGAAATGTGATGCCTGGTTTTAAAACTATTTTACATTCACTCTTTTCCTGGCTCTCTCTACTTGCAACATCTCTGTGGTGAATTTCTAAACTGAAGGGAAGGGGGGGGTGGTTTTATTGCTTCCTGGCCATAAATGAGAAAGCAAAGTCATTTTTAAAAATCAATTACCTGTAAAACATAATGCCAGAGAGGAATATTTTTTTCCCCTTTATTTACTAAGGAGAGTTAAAATCATTTGCTCTAAACATAGTTTCTGTGGAAACACAAGTTGCTTGTCAGGGTCATTGTCAGTCATGGCAGATCTGCAGAATGAAAGTAAATGTTGCCTGGTTTTCATGTGTTTTGGCAAAACTGCCAATGGTATAAGATCACCTTAGCACTGGTATGCACATCCGATGATGGCCACAAGGTTGACCCAAGGGAGAAAATTCTCTGCCTGCTTTCTGGCTGAGGTCCAAAGGGTCACATACCCTTTGCATATCATTTACATATCTTTACATACATCTACATACATATCTTTGTATATCCTGACATAAAGGAGACAGATTCACCCTTCACATGCCAAAAGTCGTCTTCATTTTGGAAACTCAGGTTACAGTGTGCAGAGAAGAACATATTGTAGCAGAATGTGGAACCCACCAACCTCAAGGGGCCCAGCCAAGCTGAAATCAAACTGTAAAGGTCTGTGTCAAATAAACATCACAGAAGCCTCCAAAGATGAACGAACCTCTTCATTCCCATCTCAGAGGAAAAGGGTAAAAGAAGGAGAAGGATACCAAGAGATGCAAGCCTGTGCTCTTCCAGGAGGAATGTGAGCCAGCGTTGCCTCCTGTGAGAGTCTGTGGATTATTTACCACAGTCTAGCTAGCCCTTAAACAACACAAGAGCCTTGGAGTAGACACATGATGAATTTTCTCTCTCAAGTAGGCTACTTCAACTACGCTCTTGTGGTTTTTGAAACAAGGAAAAACCCTCCAGGAAAGAACAATGTAAACCATATCTCAAATTTAAATATTTATATTTTCTATATATTGCACTTGAAATTCAGGCTGCATATAAACGACAGATTTTGGAGAGAAATTAGATAGTTATAGCTGGGAAATTATGACACAGAATTTAGTGAACATTGAAGAGCTGTGTCATACCATTCAATTTCATCTTTAAAAGAAAAACTGCATGTCACACTGACAGAGTTTATAATGCTTAGGCTTAAGGGGAAAGAGGATGATAGGGCTCTTATATTTGCTCTAAAGTGAATCTGCAGCCAAGTGCTGTAAGGAAAAACACTGTAAGTCAACTCAGCATCTGCAAGATCAATATAATTCTTTAAGAGGAAAAAGTTCTCTGTTTAACTTATTTTTCTCCCACAGGGGACTGTGTCAGACTGTTGCAGGAAGCAGTAAATTGCAGAGTTTGTGGACTCTGCTCAGGCACAACAAGAAATCATTGTAATTCAAGTGATGAAGTCAAAAATACAGGGATCCGGTAGAAAGTATTTTTCATGTTCTGAATTGCAGCTAAAGTTGTGGCCTCAAACTGTGTCAAATAAACAACATTGCTTGAGACACAGACCTGCATAGCCTGAAGTATCAAGCTGAATATCCAGTCCTTACAGTCTGTAATAAGTTGAAGAGCAAAAAAAACATTTTTCGTGTTTCCATGGAATATTTCAGGACTCCAGGAAAGGTTCCTGATGGGAAACCCCTAATCCTGTGTCGTGGCTGAATTCACATTCAATTGGTGTGGGTATGGCAAAGCTCTTAACTCACTCCCAACTTCTGCAAAGGAAGAGGAGCTGTGGGAGAAAAGCAATATCTGGACAGAGAGAAAAGAACCAAAAAAATGGTGAAACCATCCTGAGGTCACACGCACAACATCACCCTTCCCCAGCAGAGGGATTGGGAACACACTAATGAAGAGGAGTCTGAAGGACAGCATTGAAGTCACTTTCTTTGTGTTATGGAATTGCCACTCCCCCTGGATAGTTGAGATGAGCTTGTTGGACAAACGAGGTTGGCAAGAGGGGGTTACAGACTGGATAGAGACATCATGAGATTGACCAGCAGAGGGGTAAGGAATGGCCTTCAGGGTGAGGACAAGAAGGACATTGAGGGAATGAAGAGGTACTCAAAACTGTGTTCTAGGAGTGCAGTCTTGGCAACCACACTCTGGGGGAGCTGCTCAAGGGAGTACTGTAGCTGTCATGCACAAGACATAAGGAAAGCTCAGTCAAATATTTTAGCTGGATAAAAACTGCCCTATCATTGAGTTAATGTGAAACAGAACCAGCAAAAGGTACAACACAGGCATAGGTCAAGCTGAAGACAGAACTCAGATTATGGCTGACAGGTTAGACTGTAGCAATATGTACTCTGATTAAGAAAGGAAATGCTTTTCAGCAAGGAATTGAGAGAATGCATCATTTGGCCTTTTAATTTTTTTTGAAAATGTTAGCATGGAGTACCTGATAGCTGCTGTGAAAACTTCCTGGCATGATCTTTAGTTGTATGATGAATGTCCAAGCTTAACTAAATCATCTTCAGAGAAAAATTAGATATAATGGTCAAACCCTGAAGAATTAGTTGATTTGATAACTTTCAGTGTCATGAGTCTAATGTCTGATAGCTCAGTGCTACAGGAGGTCAAATGACCGAAAGCAACTGCTGTCTACTTCCCCATGAATGTGGAAATCCTCTCTTTGCCATAGCCTTAACTTCCCAGTTCTTGCTGTGAAGCTAACTGAGCTGGCCAGAAGACAAGAATTCCTCACAAAAAACACTGAGGTTTTGGCATTTGCCATTCAGACAAAAAAAGAAGGGATTTTAAAATAGTTGACCACAGGGAGAAGAATGTCTCTGAATTAGTCCAGAGCAGCACTAAAAGCACTTGTCCAGTGGTGATTCAAGTCTGCTCTCCTCAATTTCTGTAGCTGACTTTTCAAAGAAAGAGGGGAAAACATCCAAATCTTCCTTTTGGATTCAGCTGTTCCTCTGAATAAAATTAAAATAGGAGGCTAAATGTTTCCTTCTCTTTTAATAAGAGGTCATTATCTATGCATTCCTGAGATAAACTATGGGAAATATACAGCAGGGTGACTTCCAACTGAATCAGTGAGGATGAAAGACGATGAGAAAAGTTTTTGTATCTAGTGTACGGAGCATAACATCAGCTAAAGGCTGCACAAACTGCCAAGTGACTTAATACCAGACATAGAATCATTTAGGTTGGAAAAGACCTCTCAGACCACTGAGCTCAACTGTTAACCCAGCAGCGCCAAGTCCAGCACTCAGCCATGTCCCCAAGTGCCACACATTGAGGCACAAGTGGTCACTGAATACAAACATGTCGTGTACAGCTGCCAGAGAAGCTGAGGCAGGAGCAGGCACCCAAATGCCATGCAGTCACCTAGTTAGCAGCTAACACTGTCTTGGCACCCTCTGTCACTTGGTATTTAGCTCAGGCTGCTGGGTAGGGCCTGAAACCAATCATGTTCTGGTTAATCTGCCTTGAGTAACTGCAGCTGGTGGTCCGGAAGAAAATGACTCTGAAATTAATCTGCAGCATCTGATAATAAACGTTACCGTTATCCAGCAAGGAGTGTCCCGGGGCTAGCCCTGCCCAGTGTTCTGGGAGACTCTCAGGAATGTGCAGGAGGAGGAGAAATTTTCCATTTAAATACCTTCCGAATGTTTTCATGCTTCACATCTTCCTCCTCTCCTTTTCCCAGCCACTCTGTTCTCACAGCAATTGAGACTCTCAAGTGAAACTTGCTTAGTTGCCTGCACATTTTTCTGGATAAATTTGCCTCATGGTTAAATGGATAAGAAGTTTTCTAGTTTAAATCCATCTTTGTAGAGATCTACAGTAAAAACGAGGCTGTTTTTTTTTCATTATACACCTAACTAGCTAATGTCTACATGCTGTTTAAGCCCAGGACACAGAATAATATATGGGGTTTTATAAGGTTACATAAAAGTTATAAATGCCTTGTGTAAGTATTTGACTTGTTCATAGTCAATGAGAACTATTTGTACACGTAAGGCAAGCAAGATTTATCCTGTAATGGGTAATCCTTTCTTCATTTAATAAATAATCCTTTATTTACTTTTCCTCAGTTCTCAAAGTCAGTCTTCAGAACCTAAAAAAAACAACCCATGACCTCATTACCTTCTTGCCTTATGGTGCTGGAAGCCTAGGGATGACTGAGCTTATGTTAACATGTTTGCAAGTAACCATACAGCCTTTTTTTTCCCTCTCCTTTGAAACAGCCCTTCCTAGGAAGGCCATTCTGAGAAGTGCCATGATGTTCCACAACACAGAAACCTCATGGGGCGGGATTGGAGGAGAAAAAGTTAATTTCAAAACCAAGCATGAATTCTAGGATTAATTGCCAGGACTACCACTTGGTGTTTGTGTTTCACCAGTCTTCAGCTGAGTGTGACTTAAAGCCTTTCTGATTTCTAACTTCGAAACCTCCCTCCTGCATATCATCACCATTTCCTAATCAGCTCTTTCAGCTTTGAGAAGTCTGCTGTAAAGGGAAAGAAATTCTGCCTGGACAAAAAGATTTCCTATCCAGATGAAAGCCCCTAAAATAAAGCAACAGCACTTTGCAATATATATCATCATAAATATTGACATGATTTATTTCAAAGTGCTTACTAAAATTAGGCTCTAATCCCATGTTGAAGCATTTAAATCAATGTCAACCTTTTCCAAAACGGGAAGTATTCAACCAGTATCCCCTCAAATAGATGGTGCTTTTGGTGACCAGCACTTCTGGATGTCAAGCTATTAATTTATGCAGCTATCTTTCAGCATCCAATTTTGCTTGACCCATATTTCAAAGATGTCTTATAAAAGCTGGAGAAGGAAGAATTTTAAATCCTGGCAGCACTACATCGGTTACTATCAATTGGGCCTTGATTTAGTAATGATGTTGTTGTGAAACAGATCATAAGATGGTGTTGTTTAAAACGGGACAAAATAACTTGTAAGGCCCCTTTTCTTTTTTGGTAAATTATGTACAGTGCTGCCTGTATTCCAGTTCCTGTAGCATGCTTCCTACCATCTGTTTTCCATTTTTCTTTAATTTCCATTCATGCCCTTTGGCCTATTCCCTGTGTTCAGAAGAAAACAGTAATTAAAGTTGACATTATCTCTTGTGCCTTTTCCAGACTACATAAATTGAAGACATTTAATCTTTTTTTTAATGTCCTTATAAGTTGTCTTGTATCTTTTATTACAAGATCAATCTTACTTTTTTGAGGATCTTAAGATCTGTCAATTAGTGACCAGTTACAGACCCTAGTTGACCACAGTAACGAAGAGGTTTGATTTTCACCGCATCTGACTTCCATAATTTCATTAGTACAGGTTTCACTGAATATCCTTGTCCTTGCTAGTCTGCAAAAATTGTCTATAAGAATACAGAGCAACATAAGACTTGCACTGCGTTTACAGCTCCTCGCCCTGTCAATACCCACATGAGGTGAAATTCAGTATGGGCATCATTTTTGTCCCACAAACTTGGAACAACTATTCATTTTCCTTCACACCTACAGGCAAAAAGATCATCTCATTGCTCAGAATAAATGGTGTATAAAAAAAACCTGTTGCCCTTTTAAACTGTTGTACACTGAAAAAATACGATCATCTTGAGTAATTCTGGACCTGCTCTTACCGAAATCAAGTCATATTTCATGACAATGGCATCAAAGTCCTAAAATGCAGCCTTTCTTTGACACTGGAGTTGTGTTATATGACCACAGTCTTGTGTTCTGTGGCTGCCTTTTTGGGAGTCGTATATTTGAAATTTGACATTTATATATAAATCACCTTTGGGAAAAGGGAAATTGGGCTTTTAAAATCATATATATGAACTCTTAAAATATTTCCTCAGTAAATACTGTCTTTCATAGCTCCAGATAGTGCACAGACACAATACACAGCACACATGACATGCGTTTGCTGTACATCAAATAGTTAACTGAAAACACCTGGAAGATGATGCCCTCATACCAGCCTTAATAAAAGATAAATAGAAATTTAGAAGCCAGATGTTGGCTCCTCAAATACATATGAAATATTTGCCTCTTAATTCAAGCATTTCTATGTGCCACAAAATATTTCAGAACCTGTAAAGGATCACGGAAAAAAAAAAAAAAAAAGAAGAAATAGTGACATAGAAAGGAGGTACAAAATTTATACTAAAATAATAATAAGAAATAGAAAATGCTGTGCTGTGTCATACTCCTTGTAATTAATGGAGTCATCCTTTGGACAGAGAATTATACACATTATATATGCATGAATATGCATCTTCTTATTGATTTTGTATATTTTCTTTGTATTTTAGATACATTACCACGGTTTATGGTAATGGACTTGGTGCTTTCCTCAGTCTCACTCTCCTTTAGCAAAATAAACTTCAGGTGTTTGACACTTATGAAAAAAAAACACAAAACAAATAAAAGCAACAAACCCCACAAAACAGGTTGAACAAATCAAGCTGCAATGCCGGTTGTTTAATCCTCTGCGCTGATTTCAGACAGCTGGATATAAAAATTAGTGCATTTAAAAACACAGAGATTTGCTGTACTTCAATTCAGCACAGTGTAAATGTTGTTGGCAGGAAAAAGAGGCAGCTTAGCGGAAAACATAAGCATAAAAACCAGCGCTGGGCTTGGGACTGGAGTCTTCATGTGTCTGACAGAAGTACTGACTTGAGTGGAACTGCTACAACACTCAAAGCAGCACACACCAGTAAGTGCTGTGCCAAAGACATAATTACCAAAACCAGAGCAATCAAATATTCTAAAAGAAGTAATTTTTAAAAAAATTTAATACAAACCTACTATATCCGGTTTCCTAGTGTCGAGGTAAGGATATTATTTTGTAGTCTTCTGTGCTACAGCTTGTCCTAAAATCACTTGATATTCATTATTTGCTATTTCTGAAACATCATCAAAACCTTTCAGTATAAATCTTTACTTATGTAAAAGCTTCATAAGTATTAGGAAAGGGGGTTTTTTCTAGTTTCTGGTTAGTGAACTGTGAAACAAAATTGACCTTCAGTGTAGGACATGAGGAGTTTTTTAGCTAGCTACAAAAGGGGGGGTTTCCATCATCTTTTCTTTGGTCCATCTCACAAAATCCTTTTCAGAAGCCTAAAGAGAAATATGTAGCTACTGGAACCGAGTTACTTATTTCCACATTCATCCAGTTGCCCAGTATAATAGCCTCTGCATATTTCATCTTTCTTCCCACTTATTCAAGGATATGGTGAACAACATTGATATCTCCACTCTGATTAAAGCAGAGAGTGGATTCCCTTCAAACATGAATTAATACTACACAGAATGAGGATGTATTTAACTACCTAGAAATGCAGCTTGTTTCTGCAATATTCATTGCATCCAGATCAATAAATCATTCGAATCCTGTGGGATTTCAACTTCCCGAGGTGCAGAGGTCAAGCTACAGTGGAACTAGCAAATATCAGTTTCACACAGATGTGCAATTAGAACATCTGTCTGTCTTCTCTGCCTATTAAGAAGTTTGTTCTGTTAATTGTAGGCAAAACATAAGTAGTCATTGTGGTTTTGTTTTTGTTCTGACATGGGGAACTTTGCATCCTATATTCAACTTAAACAAGCTGTCAGCACAGCTTTTAGTCACTGCTGTATTTTTAACAGGGAGTGTCAAGCTTGGTAAAAAATTCGGCTCATGGATGCTGATTACCCTGAGAATACTTTGCTACAACTTCTGCCCTAAACAAAGAACAGTAGAGACTTGTCAGTTCACTGAATCACCTTTATATATATATATATATATATATAAGTTTAAATCCACCAAGTTCCTGTTCTCCTGTTCTGCGGCAATAAAGGGAAAGTTGGTGGGATTTTATAGGGGAGTTGATTTCATAATCTGATCTGTCTCAGCCGCCAGCCTCACAAACACCTACATCTGCGCTCAGCCCTGAGTCTGGGAGCGGTTTGCACATTCTCATCAGAACGTTTGCACCCTGCCAGCATTTGCATCACAGGGTGGAAAGCGTTGTAAATGAAACACTATCCACGGTGGTAGGAGCCTGGCGAGCGGAGCCAAGGCCTCGGAATCTACTCATGCAGCACAAATATTTGCCGGACAGAGGTATTACGAGGCAGAGGAAGCAACACAACTGGAACACCAGACCGAGAGTCCAGAGTCTTCTTCAAACTTCTGTTTACTTATGACAGGATCTTGGCATGTTCTCTAAGTTCCGTTTGTCTCCGTCCCTCTGTCCATCTCTGCAAAACCAATTAAGATCCAGAGATGAGAACCAGTTTTTCTAAGCACTAAGCTCATTATTATTGCTCCTTTGGGGGCAAAACTCCCTTACTAAAGAGGATTAGGATGCCAATTGTCACTTATTAGAGCTAATGACATGCAAACTTCATAAATTCATGTGCTTTTGCTACCTCTGTTGTTGACAAATAACTGCAGCCTCTTAAAAGAATGCACAGTCCAACTCTGAATCGAAAAGCAGAACTTCCATGGGCTTTCTGGCATTAATGCTAACCTCAGGTGCCCAAGGCAACAACAGATTTTTCTCCCTCTGGTATCCCTACCCACTTGGGAAGGTACCAGACTGACAGAATCTTGGTTTGCTATGAGCAGACCTATAAATTATCTTCTGCTTCACCTGCCCTCTTAAAAGTATAAGTATTATTTTTCAACCAATTATTTCTCAAATGCATAATCATTAGAAATGTCAGTAAAATAATATCTCGAGGGTGCTTCCTGTTAAATTTCTTAATAACCACATCCTCTGCTAATAAACACCTAGGCCTTTGGCCTCAAGTTTATTTAGCCCAGGATATGGGTATTATTACCTCATTAAGAGGAAACACCCTCAAGATATTATTTAAGTACCTCCAGAAGGAAAAACAGCTGAATGAAAAGGATGTATAGGCCAGCTGTTTAAAATTCACTGGGTAAGGCAGTTTTACAGGTAAGTCACCAAAAATTAGGTTTACATTGGATAAAGAGATACTTATTTCTAACATGATAGAATGCAGTTACCTGTGTGTTTATGGGAAGGAGCTGAAGGTATGGGAAAGTTAAGGAAGGGCCCTGATTTAAATTTCCTGGGCACTGAGCATTTAGCTATACAATAATTATGGCTTTGACGTATTCCACTTCTGCTGTTATGCTGGAAAATGTTGGTGACGCTTTGCTTGACTTTCCCACTTCAGAAAAGGCAGCTTTTAAATGAAATGTGATGAAGCTGTTCCTATAGCACCATTTCTTCAGCTCATGTACTTAAATCTCAGCATGTGGGCAAATTTCTGTAGACTCCAAAGCTGGGATATTAAACATTATCATATCCTTTTGACTAGAAACCAATTTAAAATAAATCCTTAGCTATTTTTAAAGGACCGATTTATATCTTTAAACAGTGCAGCATCATTTTATACCTTGACCAGATAGGCACATGTTTTTCAAAACAAAAGTGTGTTTGTGTACGTGTGTGCGTGTGTGTATATATATGTATATATACATAATGCTTTTTTTTTTAATTTAATGATGAAACAACAATTATATTTGGCAATTATATGAACAATTAGTCTAAATGTTAGATATGTTCATCGAGAACAAAATATTCTGCATATTTTCAATGCATATCATGGAAATATTCCAGTGGAAGCAGAGATGGGATAGAAGCTCTCACTTCCCTTGGCTGAGACCCCAGAAAAGATGCGAGGGACTGGTGACTGTGCCTGCCCAGCTTAAGGAGGGACTAGGGATTGATGGCTGTCCTGGCGCACAAAAAAATCTCACCAAAGTAGCCATTAAGGAGGAGGACAATAATGGGACAATAATTCCTGATCTTACCCGTCAGTGTTTATGGCATTAGGGCCTTGACTTGCACAGGCCACATCCCCATCTTCCTCAGTGTTCTTCTCCAGAGCCACACAGCCAGGTTCTGTAAACAGTGACTCCATTATCTGTGGACAGAATATGACCTCAGGCAAAGAGTATTCAGGAAAACCCACTTTAAACCACGAATGCAAGTAGTCAGCAGGGTAAAAATGTCATTTTTTAAAAGAGTACGAAAATGTGGGGTGGAGAATATCTGTATCCATCAAAACAAAATCTTTTTTATAGCACCTGCCTTCATTTCTCCTCTAGCATCTCCAAAAGGAGATTTCTGTGAACAAAATGGTTTTTCTTTGGTGTGTATATAAAGCACTGTGGATTATGATTATTGAAGTCGTTCACAAGGTCAGGCAATGCAAAGGAAGCCCAAATAATCCTCTTTATTGACTGGCAACCTTAGGCCAGAGGATGTTGCAGGCTACCTTTGATGCCATGAGTCCACAAAAATATCACGTATTTTATATATACTCACATATAAGAAAAAAGAGAGAAACAGTAAACAGGCATCATATGGAAAGAAAACGTTGGGAAAGGAGCAAGAAATCATTAAAAGTAGATGAAGGAAAACCCACCTGAGGGCACTGAAACTCTGAGCTCAGGAATTCCTAAGTGAGCCCAGAGGCCAGGCCTAACCACAGAACCACAGAATGGCCTGGCTTGGAAGGGACCTTAAAGCCCATCTCATTCCATCCTCTACCATGGGCAGGGACACCTTCCACTGGACCAGGTTGCTCCATGCCCAGGGATGGGACATCCACAACTTCTCTGAGCAACCCATATCAGTTTCTCACCACCCTCACAGCAGAAGAATTTCTTCCTAACATCTAATATAAACCCGCTCTTTTTCAGTTTGAAGCCACTCCCCCTTGCCCTGTCACTAAATGCCCTTGTGATCATTGAGATGCTCAAAATTCACTGTCAGCCACTTCTCTCTCTTTGGAGGTTTTTATTGTTTCTGGCATGTGAGTCAAACAACAAGCGTCTTTCTTAATTTTTTTCTTTATTTCAATATAAAACTGCCAAAACACAGAAAGAGCCACATCTTGGCTCTCCCTCTGTACGTTTATCATTGCTCGTTGGACTCTCAGCCCTCAAACTGCAGAACAAGGCATGAGCCAGCACAAGAAGTGTCTGTGGAATCAAACCCTGAAATTAGGCTTTTAGATAATGAGTTGATGTTTTCTGTCTCAAAAACCCCCTGCAAAACAGGAAAACAACTCCTCCCTTCTGTCTCCCTACATGCCCATTTTGGAAATGTGTACAATAAATGATTTTCAGCTTTTCTTGCAACCTCAGAACACTGACCTCTCAGCAGAGCAGTGGTGATGGACCTAAAGCATGTCAAGGAGCCACGTGAAGCTGCTGGGGTTCCTACCTGAGCTTTTCCTTGCCTGAGCAGCACCCACCTCTGGCAGCCTCCCAGCCAGCATACCAGAGCCCTGAAGGAACTGCATGTTTGTAAACTAAACAGGAAAGAGGAATAAGCCAGACACTTACATCACCTGACAGATGTCCTTCTCAAGCATGCAAGTTCATTTAAGGATTTTCCATGGCATGTGTTGACTCAAATCAATAAACAAATGAAAAAGTAAATAAAGGAAGGCGGGGCTAGGGGGGGAAGAAAGGAAGGGAGACAAGAATGAGAGAAAGGGAGAGAACGGGTGTCATGCTCAACATGTTTTGCACCCTGTAAAAACGAATTAAGTGACTCGGGGTCCCTGCCCCCCTTCTCCCTTTATGTCTGGAAGTGAGTCCTTCTGAAACACTATCGCTACTGGCAGCACAGCCGCACATAATAACATGGTAGCGACACATAAAACTGTCAGTCTTCAATGGAAATGGATGGTTAGGCTGAGGGGGTAAACAGACTAAATCAATTTGAACATGCATGTTAAGGACTGTGAAAGGGCAGAGTTTAGTGCTGCTAAGCTGGAAAACATTTGTCTCTGTCTCGTTGTATTTCCCTGCCATTCAGCGGCATCCACCCACAGGCCTCTTGCTTGGCTCCAGTCAGACTCCACGGCTGATTAATGGCAGCTGGAGGTGTCCAGTAATTTCCTCACCTAATAATAAACTACAACCCAAAACAGGGGTTCCCCTCAGGCCCACATTTAACACAGCTCTGCTTACTACAAGGAGAAAGCCAATTACCCCGTGTCTGCTCTCGTCTTTGAGACAGTGCACGTTTAAGTGGCTTTGAGAGGTTACGTGGTTGGCTTCAGGCACATCATCCTTGTCTGTGGCAGGGTAAACAAAGCTCAGAGCGAATCTGCATCACTCTTATAAAGGGATCATTAAGGGGGGCGAAAAAAAGCAGGGGGGAATGTCATTTTTGCAATGGGAAAATTGTCTTTCCTCCAACAAATCTTAACACTAACATGACCTTAAAAACAGAGGGACTTTCTTTGTCTTATCCTAATCCCACGGTCACCAACACACACAATTATGATTTCAGTGGCTGAGGCTTAAGCAATCAGTCTGGCTCACCACTTCCTACCCAAGGGTGCCCAATAAAACAGTTTATATGAAGACACATCCTCAACAAGAACTTTTCCAGATTTTGTTAGCAATTAAAGCAAAGCCTTGTTCCTGAAAGAGTTGCATGGATTTGTGTACTCAGTGTTAAGGCTACAAAGACAGTATTGTCTACGTGGGATACCAGATTAATTGCATAGTATCACCCTTACTTTAGTAACTTACTGGTTAAATAATCAATCATTTATACAACGTGAGGAAATTTTTTTAATGTCATTTAGGTGGGTTTAATATCTCAATTTCTGTACAGTTACCTGAGTGAATAAGGGATACAGATTTATCTGTAGATAATTGATAGTAGCATTGACAGCATGAAATACCTTATCAATCCTTTAGCTGACAGTAATTTCATATATAAACACGTGTGCAAAACACAGGATTATTCCTTGTGCACCTAGAATACCCCCTTATAGCTCAGTCCTCCACATTCCAGTACTATGAATACAAAAAAATACTGGGATAACATGCAGTTTCTACTCTCCTGCAACAAGAAGATGGGAAAGCTGAGTATCTCAGCTTCTTGGTGAATGGACAATTGCAAGCAATGCAGACGCCAGTATTTTTGCAGTAGTACTTCCTCACTATAGGAACAGGATACACTGGGTGCCAAAAAGGAAGTAAATCGTGTCCCATACTGTTTGACAAGTTCTATTAATACCTGCAATTCATGATGTCTGTCAAATTTTGAACGGCAAAAAACGCATATGCCTATGTGCACATGAATGTGCCTCTCCCCGGGAACAAATCTAATTAACATGTGGACACTGAGGGAAGACTGTCAGACACACACAGACCATTGCTGGCCACGTCTGGTCACACAGGCAACTGCTGGCACTAGGGGATTAAAAGGTAATATAATGATTTCTTCAAAAGTCTTACTACAGCTTGGGAGGAAACTGATTTTCCAGACATCTGTGCAAATAGATTTTCCATTCTCTTCAAAGGTTCTTTCCTATCCCTCCCCTATCTTCCCTCCCCGAGGCACAGATCATCAGGAAGAAATTTAAAACAGTTCTGGACGTTGTTTTTATGCTATGCCCTCTACAAAGAGATAATGTCATTTCTGCCACAGATGTCACTACCTATAACTTTGCACTATACTAGAAACTGAGTTGAGAAAAACAGTGAACAAGAAAACAAATGTAGATATGAAAGGAAATACAATTAGGAACTGGTGTTTTTCATCATGTCAAAGCCATTCCACCAGAGGTGCTGGTACTAACCAGTAAATCATAAGCAAGGCCAGCTTCAAGAAAAAGTTTTTAAAGTGGAAGAGGAGAAGATTTGACTGTATCAAACATCTTTTTTTTTTTCCTTTTCCCACTGTTGTACTAAAAGTTGAGGCTTGAGTGTAGAACCTGCACCTCCGCTCAGATACACCCACCCAACATTTCTCATCATGTCACTTTTCTTATTTCAAAAGCCTATGTATGGGGCAGGTCAAGCCTACAAATAAGTGATTACAGGACAGCAGTGGAAACTCCCTTTCACAGACACAGAATTCCATGAAGAAGCACAAATTTCTTAAATTCAAGGCTGTGTGACAGACGATCTCTTTCAAAGGGACACACACCCCAAAGCTTCTTTCCGAAGAGTATCCGAGTTTTCCAGACTGGTGAGGAGGCTTTCTCCCATGCTGGACAGCAGAAGGCAGACAAAGAGACAGGTATAACATATCCCAAATTTCGCCTTGAGAGCAGTGCAGTTTTGCTTACATTTGTCTCAGGAACAAACAGCCACGACTCACATCACACAGTTAAGTGGCCTCCTAAAACAAATTGCAATAGCCCCATCTTAAGAAGCTCCAGAAGGACTCATATCTAATTAGCAAATGAGCTGTGTAATTAGCATCAGCCATATGATAACTCAGCCTCTTGAGCACTCTGACGTTGCCAACAATATACGGCTGTGGTGGCTTGTTATGAGCACTTATAATATTATGTTTTATGTTAAAGAGCAATAAATACTGTTCTCTATATAGTCATTATATGTTTGACATGTTTCTGTGTCACCTTTGCAAAGGTGGTTACCTCAGTTCTGTTCTTAGGACTCTCAGAATAATTTCCCACCTGTCGCACAAGAGACCTTTGCACATACGTCAGATCATTTGCTGTTCATTTCATTGGGAAATTTTGTTTGGAAATGAGGAATTTCTTCCTCCTAACAATTATTAGAAGTTATTACCACGGACTTGCATTTTTTTTCAGTATGCACGATCCTAAAAAATGGCAGGCTTGTGGGGCACTTTGGGGTCAATAGTAGTCAGGCAATTAAAAAGACAAAAAGTGACAGAGAAAATGGAGTTCGTAAAGTGTTTCTGTCAACTCAGCAGTCTGTGGGGCAATAAAGCACAAAATAAGGCAGAGCTCAAGAACTGTCCTTCACAGTGGCTATGAATCTGAGATATTATCACTGATATTTCCTGCAATTGTTTTTAGAAATGGGAAAAAGGCAAAAAAACAACTTTTCCCCACAAAGGTTCCAGTTATTTTCTTTACTACCAGTAGTATTTATATGACTAGAATACTCCCAAATGTAAAACTTGCAGTAAAAGTTCTGGCCTGTTAATCTTACATACACTGAGGCAGCTCTGGAACAGCTGAACAACTGCACATAAAATTCAAGCCTGATTTACTTTTTTCTCCAACTTCACCATTTCCTGAATTTATAAAATATCATGTTCTTATGAAATTACTTAATTAAGTCATATCACAGCTGCCATGTGACTGTGTACAACAGAAACCATGGATCTAACTACCACCCCCATCTATTTTGGAGAACAAGAACATGCAGTCATTACTGCTAATCAGACAACATTACTGATCAGTGCATCAGTGAACCCAAAACTGGGCACAATCATATCTGTAGCTGATTTGATAGGCCATATAAGTCCTCCCTATAAACAAGAAACAGTTCATGGGAAGAGTAACATCATCCATTACACCAATTGCTGTTTTGGAATAAAAAAACCCTCCAGACACAAAAGCCCTTAAGATCTTGTGAAGGTTTTTTTCCCCCGCCAAAAAAAAATCTATCCAACTAATAAAATCTGCTTCTCCCTTCTAATCTTTCCTCCCCAATATCCTTTAAACACCATAGCTGTAACAACACTGTGCTTCTCTATACATCTTCTGTCTCCCTCTTCTCTATGAAATGAAATATAAGCTTCAGGTCTGCAAAAAAATGGTTGTAAGGCTACTCATGCATCCACATTCAAATCCCGTCTGAAACATCTCTTTTGCCATGGGGACTGCTAAAAACAAAGATTGCTGATGTGCTGTGACAGCTGCTCTGCCTCTCCCTGTATTTCAACTGCTGGTTACAAAAAGCCTGAAGAAATTGTTATCTCATTATTCTTTTTTCTGGTTTTACATCTGGCCCATCAGGCCTCTGGTTCGTGACCTAGGTTCCTGAGCAAAATAATCATACAAATAAACAATATTAATAAAGGTAGTCTGTATGTGAGCTGCGGAGTCCCTGCATGGGCCATGTCTTATATGATTTGAATCTTTTTTAAGGTCAGAAAAAGAGTCAGTATAAATTAAAGACCACTTTTATCTGAATCTTGGATGCTTCCAAAAGGAGGAAACAAAAAGGAAACGACACAAAAATAAAATTTATTTTCTTTAGGGAGGTTGCATGTGCCTGACTTGCAGTGCAGTCCTTTCTTCTTCAGGTTGCACATACAGACTGTGTAAGAAAATTTTCTTCACCTACAGCAGAAAAGCACATGCACTATTCTGGAGATTTTTCCCCACTAAAGAGCCACGTACTTCAAACTTGATCTAAGGTTAACCAGAACTTTTGATCGACTTGAATAAGCATGGGGCTCCTTGAAACTTTGAGTGGAGTTACGGAGGAAGTGAACTTCAGTTTTAAATAGCGTTTTCTCATCCCTCAGGACACCTGAGAGGCGACAAAACCTTGGCATGGCGTTGAATCCGCCCCAAAGAGGGATGCAGGCTTACATTTGTTAGTTTGATGTGGTGAGGCTCCCGTTGACAAGCCAGCTTTTGAACCCAGGGGTGTCTCGGAGCCGGGCCATGCTCGCAAGGGGCTGAAATCTTTAATGACCTCCCCGACTCCTTCAAACGCACCTCCCTAAGGCCACCAGCCCGCTCCCTCTGTGCCGAGATTATGTGTTCCCAGAGCACAGGGGGAGCGAACGAAGTCCAGAAGAAAAAGGAAAGCTGCTCTCCCGTCAGAGCCTCGGCTTATCTCAGCAGCTCCCTATTTTTAACTCGATTGCAAACGATATCTGTGATCAAAGGGCCAGAACCCCTGGAGGAGCTTAGGCGAACAGCGTGGTGGCCGCAATTCTTCCCGATGATTTGTAAGCAGGAAAGGACTTTTGACATGAAAGACAGTTTAAACAGCACAAGAATAGCAATAAACCAGCTGTAAAATGCTTAACATTGCCCTTGAACTAATGCAAATTGTTCCAAACAATTTTCTTTTTCTTTTTCTTTCTTCTTTCTTTTGTTTTCTTTTTTTTTTTTTTCCTTTTTGCAGTCTCTGGGTGCCCCGCTGGGACATTTAAACAGTCACATGCTCACCGTACAAAAGGCTATATAAGTGGGGAAATACAGGGTACTAATGCGTTTAGGACAAGGGAACCAAACAACGGCCACAATTCAGATCGGCTGCCTTCCTTTCTTTTGTTTGAGAAAGTGTTCATTAATGACAGGCTTGTTTTGGATACTGACTGAGAGTCCAGACAGAAATGTTGAAGGGTAATTTATTGGCTTAAAATACTCAATTAAGCTATTGAAGAGATAGTTAACAAAGTGAGTAAAAACCTGAATGTCCTGAAAGTAAATTAGTTGGGTCACTGAATATTTTAGAGGTTTAGAAAATGGCAGTATTTACTGTCTGAGCTTCAGCAATATTAAATAAGTGTTTACAGAAGTGGTGTCTCACGGGCATGCTCTCTACCTACAGAAATTATACTACAAGAGTCTTACAGGGCCCTTTAATGTCATCTTTGAAAGCATTCTTCTCTTTTTCTTTTTTTTACCACATGGATGTAATGTAGATTTTAAATTTCAAGCAATGACACCTATCTTTATCACCAGCAATTCGTTATGATCATTTAAAAAGTTCCAATATGGAATAAAATCAAATAATCTTGTAGTAATTAGAGACAGGAAAGATCAATGAGATCATCTAGGACAGATCAATGAGATCATCCATTCCATTTCCAAAATTTTTGAGTACTGGGATATCTCTGTAAGGCAGATTATATCAGCTTTTAGAAGAAAACACCAGTAATTAGAAGTTAATTTGTTGGTGTGCATGTATGTGTGTTCAACAAATTAAAATTCTCCTCTACAACTGTTCACTTATTTCTACTTCTTCCTGGCAATGATTGTTCCCTTAAAACAACACCTTCTTTTTTCCCCCCTCAAAAACTTTTCATTCCTCCCCACTGTTTCTCAGGTCACTGTACAAAAATCTTATCAAGAAATTAAATAGATTGATCAAACATGGTATATTTCAAAGAGCTCTAAGGTATGCATTTAACTCAGGTGAAAGAAAGCGGAATATAACTAAAAGTTTATTAATTATGTCCTAATCAACAGCCCTTACTTGGGGGGGCAGGATGGAGGGCAAAGGCTCTGCAGCCACATGAAAAAGACACATTAGAAATATAATAATTAAAAACAGACAAACAAGTATTTTATGCAGTTTTATCTGCAGTTCAAAGGTCTTCAAACTGAAGTTCTTAATTTTAAATTCAGGAATGTTTGCCAGTCCACCACTTTATTCATAACTCTATACTGTATTTTAAGTCATAGGGCAACCAGGCTCAGAAAAATCCATGTTTATAGGCACTTTTACAACCTCTGTATGTCAGTCTTCAATTTCCCTCATTTCCATTATTCAACAAATTAATGTCAGAATGGTGGTGTGGTAAGAAACACCATCATTTAAACTCTTCAGGTGAGGAGCAGGAAGAGAGCGCTGTACATCCATGGCAAGAAATAGGTGAGGTTTCTGACCAGCCTAGGAAGTGCCCTCAGGAATCCATATCCCAGTACATCCAGGCATATTTCATCATCCTCTGGGGATTTCTCTGTCTGGGGATGACAGGATATGCACTCCTGCTAAATCTGAATGGCGTGGGAACCTCTTCAGCTCTTATTCCTGGTGATGCTGTAGCTATTCACTAACCATACCAAGCACATGGGTCTCGGAATGGTTTAAACTAACATTGTTTGAGGTCCTGTGTGCAACCACAAAGCAAAGCATCTCAAATGTTTTCAGGTCCCAAATATGATGTCAATGAAATATAGCTGGTGAATATTTTCTGTTGAGGTTCACATTGGTGTTTCTTTAATTCAAGTGACCTCATACACAGTAAAAACCTGCTATTGTTCTGTTTTATGTAGATTTTCAATTACTTCAGAAAATCTGCAAGCATTTTACTGACTTTTGTTTTCTTATTTTGCTTCCCTTCATTTTTATTTCACGGATACATTATGAAATAACTATTAAATTTGCAAAGTTTTACAGCACCTCAACCAACAATCAGGGGAAAAAGAACTGCCTGGCTTTGTCTCTGTTTTCCTTAAGACTAATTTCTGCAAGTGTTAGGGGTTAATAACACTTATTTCATCCATTGCTTGAATCTAATAAAAGCAGTGGGGCATAACATTCTGTAAAACCAGGCAATAGAGGAAATAACACTAATGTTAACCTCTAACATAAATGTAGTGGTAATTGCCCTGGTCTACTTTTAAAATGAATGCCTTTTGTAGTCTCCCATGCGGCACAGAAAAAAATTCCTATGTTGTAGGCAGCCACCAGTTTCCCAGATGGAGATCACCCTGTGTTATCCATCCCTTGTGGTGCCATACTCCACAAAGATGTCACATGAAGGATTAACACACTGTTACAGATATAGGAGGAGCAATCCTCCTAAGGTACATTTAAGGTAGCTGCCTTAAATGTATTTATTTAAAATGCAGAGACAGCTTTCTGCCAGAAAAAAAGCATTTTGCCTACTCTTCTTCTGCTCAAAATTTAAGCAGAACACGTCAGAAGGCAAATGAGGTATTTTTCGTTAATTCATAATGGCATAACTATTCTGTTTTATCCCAATACTACTTTGGTTTTAAATAAACTGTTTTAAAAATTGTCTTTTATAGTTTTCAGGATAAATCTGTGCTTGCATAAGTACCAAGTTTTTATAAATACTGTCATTATCTTATGTTTATTTAGAAATACTGTCACCTCAAAGTCTCCACTGACCTGAAGGGGACAGCTCCAGTCTGTGTGTGCTGATACTTCATGTGGAAACTAGAATTTCACAAATATTCACAGAACTATTCTCAGCAGTAATTTTAATTTCCAGTTGTCTTTGAGCAAGATACAAAAGAACGTGACACTCACAGGTCAGGGCCATTACTTAGTAGCTTCTCACCTACAAATGTCCTCAGATAATCCTGAGAATTATATTCCATTCTGTTGTATAAACACAACCTTTTAGAGCCACTTGATATCCCCTCCTGGCTTCCAACCTTCTCTCCATAGGAGCACAGAATTCCCATATCCCAGTCCAATAGGAATATCTTGGAGGCAAAAAGTCTCACGTAACACCACTCAGGAACTGGACAGAGCCCGAAATATGTCACTCCAACTCTTTGTATGTTTCTCTGGTTTATCATCCTTTTTACCACTGGAGTTTCCTGAAGACTCAGGAGAGAATATTTGGTTGCAATGAAGCTGTTGTAGCTTTCTGAGCCTCACCTACAGCTCTGAAGAAGTGCTCTCTCATCCTTCCCTTGGGCTCTGAATGATTAAACAATGCTCCAATTCAGTTAAACTCAGAAGTGTCACGCTGTGACCACATAGTGCAGTTCTCCAGAACAGTCACTGTACTGTACTCCAGTTTCTTCAAAATCCTTCCTACTGCGTGTCAGGACCATCAGAGAGTCAAGAGTTCTGAATCTCCTAGTATTTACTTGGTGGATACAGCCGAATGACTGATAATGATGATCAAGGATATTCTTACTAGGAACTGGTAACTTGTTACTATGGGTATTAATTAGTAGAAAGAGAAAAAGTGGAGTGCAGGGTGGTGGTGATTGTAGCCACATGGGAAAGGAGTTCTGAAGATGGTCTTTCAAGGAATTAAAGAAAAATAAAGAAAAAACATACAGTGATGAGAGAAAACAAAAATAGCAGGTAACTTCTGCAGAAAGGCTAAAATTTGAAATGAAAAATGAGAATGAAAGAGATTCCGAGTTGCATACCCAGCTTCTCTGAGTGACTTTGGATAGACAGCATAAAGTCAAAACAGAGAAATATGTCTATCCATCCAGTCCTCCATGGGCTACCTGACATGGAAGGAGACTCAGACTTTGCTGTGCTGCCACACTAATACTCTTCAGACGCATTACATTCACTAAATTCTTCTCTAATAAGGCAAGACAGCAGAGTTCTTTTCTCTTGACATTTATGAAGCCTGCAAAGTGGAAACAATCAGTACTTTGTCAACACCTGACATTTAGCCTGACCTTTTTTTCATAATTGTATTAGAAGGCTAAACGAGACCCCAGAACATTTGGAAACCAGCTGGATTTATAAACAGTAAAATATACTTCAGTCTACTATGCTCAACTGAGCCAGTTCAGAGTGGATTCCTCAAAATTTAGCTGCAATTTTCACAGAAGGGCAGCATTGTAAGGTAGCTTTTTAAGGAAATGGATCCCAAGGTCTGTGCATAAAATAGTACAAATGTAACCTTTCCATCACCATGCACAGAGACTTACTTTCCTACCTGAAACGCAATTTTTTGAAACTTTTTTTAGAAAATCCTCAAGACCTTTTCAGGATGGCGTATCTCTCCCACATAAGACACAGATAAAATGCACTAGAGGAAAAAAAAATCATTTGGAGCAACTGATTTTATGATATTCATCTAGATATTTCACTTATTTCATGACTTCATCGTATTTGGAGGTCTCCTGCGAGACAGATTCAAGTGAAAATGTGACATCCAAGAGCTACACAATGTTCAGAGACTGATTACATCTGTCTGCAGAGGAACAGCTACTCTCATCTTCATTGTTCTCATGATAACAGGGCATGTTCGGGCACAATGCAGGTATCATCCCTCTCTACCTCACAGACTTTTCTCTGTCTCCCAAAAGCAAAACTGTAGCCTGAGTAACTCAGCCCTCGCCATCATTCCCGTTTACTTTGTCTGTGGCACCACAGTTTTCCAGAGCTTTCTTGTTAATGTGGGAGGTTCTCCTCCACCTTTTGTAAAAGCATAGCCTGGAAGGAAGAGAAAGGTATTGGAATCGTGGGTTTCTCCACAAAGTATAGGAAGAGCTATGCCCCAGAGAAGCATTTGAACAAAATAATCATTCTGATGCAAGAAAAACAGTGTTATTGTAGTGAAGCAGCTATGAAAGAAGGTATTCTGCTGTACCTGCTGTGAACAAGGCCCCTGCTTTAATTATGTCTGAAGCTTGGTGGCAAATATCCAATCCCCAAGTGAAGGGGAAAAAAGGAAGCAGTATTTTTTTTCCATTCATTTAGTTGGCTGATTATTCTGAGTCTTTGACTCTTTGACCTTTTGTTCTTTATGAATGTGCCCTGCATATACCTATAGGGTCAGCTTCGACTGACGGCGAGCAGCTAAATCTGGCTTTGCACAGTGCTTTAAACACTCTCCACAATGCCCAGCAGCTGCCTCCTGACCTCACTTTAATCGAGCACTGAGAGACCTCACTCCCAGGAACTGGTGAGACCTGGGAACTGGTGAGAGCTGGGAACTGGTGGGCATGATACAAAAGCAAAGGGTTTTCTTCGTCGCAAAACACAATGGCCAGCACTGCCAGCTGCTGGGAGACCTCCTGCTTACAGGACAGCAGTGTTGGCTCATGACTGATCCAGAGATAACCTTTGCCAATAAAATAACTTTGACAATAAAAACTCTGAGGACTCAGACAGATAACAGTGTGAAATTGTTGGCTGTGCACAAACAGCACTGACTTGTGCCTCTAAGGAAGCCCACTGTCCAAAAGGATCCTAGAGCCAGCTTTTGGGGGCAGAGATCTCATAAATGACTACAGAAAGCATGACAGAAAGAGAAAAGATAAAAGAAAGTACAGGACAAGGTGCTTCAAAATATATTCTTTTAAAAGTCTAATTGTACTGAAAGATTTTGGTCCTAAAGATCAACTGCATTATGCTTGATGTACTGCGCGAACACAATTAACACTCTCCTAACTGAAGCTGGAAGGAGACACTGGCAAAAAGATTGAAAGATATGAATGCAGGAAAGCACAGGCCATTTTTGTTAGTGATGTTAGCCTCTTTCTTTCTGTTGGATAGCCAGGAAGCCTGGGAAATGAAGTTTCTAAACCAGCATCTGACTTGGGTGACTAAAATTAGGCCATGCAAAGAACCTGTGAACTCTGCCCTTGAAGCTGTAGTAAGCATGATCTATTTGGCAGGAGTTCCAGTCATTATATCTGTGTCCATGAAAGAAAACTGCACCATGATTCCTAGCTCCTAAGCAGCAGAAGTGCCAAGCATAAGCCTTTCAGAAGGCTTGTTTTCCACACCTCTCTGTGAGCCACTGCATTTTCTGTGATCCCCAGTCTAAAACCAGAAAGATTTGTGTGTTCCTACCATTACTGGAACACAAATTATAAACACTCTGATCATTCCTCCTTCTCTTTCTATTTGTGTGTCTTTCATTTTTGTTTTCCCCTCTGCCTGTCACAATCTTCAGGTATTTCAGCCTCCTTTAAGTCCATAATACTCAGTGCATTCAGAGGACCTGAATACTTCCAGCCACCAGTGTATTCCAAATCGAGCTGAGCAGCTGCAGCAGCTCCAGTGTTGTGGGTTCGGTGTGATTTAGCTTTAGAGTGTAATTAAGCACCTAGCCCTTACTCTGATAAGAGCCCCACAAACAAATAAACACATTAGTACCTTAGGTTATATGCTCCCAAAAGCAACTGGTATGAGGGATTCCTTACCTTACAAGTTTGTGACCCACAGATACAGTAATTGACACCAAAATGTAAGCCACGTGACCCAATTTCTCAGTCTCTCAGATAAAAGGGTTAGACTGTTCAAAGATTCCCAGGACAGCCAAGATGAAAATACACAGTCCCATGTCTGGTTAGTGACATGACCATCAGCTGTTGTGTGGCAGGGAAAAGAAGGGAATGCTCAGTTTGGTTCACAAGCATGATGAACAACAGCTTTATAATTCAACATGAAGGGCAGATCCCTAAGAGGCACCAAAATTTTTCTTCATAGTAAATGCAGGACCATGAACTGGTTAAATCAAAAACCAAAGCTGGAAAAGCCCTGACAAATGGTACTAGGTGTAGAGATCACGATTTAGATTAAAACAAATGGAAAGGATAAATGTGATCCTGATAGTGCTGTATGGAAAAATACTGACATCGCAAGTAACAGTGACCCAGGCTCTGCTATGCACCCTGTCCAGAGAAGCCTCCAGCTATGCCCAGTCTAGTCAGAAAAGGATCTGAATCATTCTCTGCTTCAGCTTTAAATAAGGATGACATTTTATACTCAACAATTCAGGAAAATAATCTTAATTTAAAACTGTTTATAATTTACAAATGGGTTATTTGAAATTAAATTGTTGGCATTCAGTCTGTGGAAAAACTCTCAGTGCTGGGTTTTCATCTCCCCTGTAAATCTATCTTTGTCTATCCTTCAGTAAAACCATATAATTAAAGCTGTCACTCATTCAGGAAGGTGGTACAGATCTATTACCAGATTCCCTCCTCAGAGGCCACTGCATATTGCCTCCTCTTCCAAACTGCTGTGGGGTTTTCTGGTGCCTGCTGTATGGGCAGATGTTCCCAGAGAATTACGGCATTTATTTAAACAAACTGCAATATATACGTAAATATATATGTATATTAAAAATCTGTTACGGCAAGTAATGATGACAAAAAAAAAAAAGCCACAAGTTTTTCTACATCTGTTTTTGTTACACATGGTAACCAGGGAGATGAAAATATCCGCAGTCCTTGGTTCTGCTACTCATAACAAAGTGCTTCTGCTTTATACACTGAATGGTTTCATTTGATTTTTTTAAGAGACTGAAAATAAACACAATCTCTATGCATAGTTTCCTCTGTTTTCAGGAACTATGACCTTTGACTCCTGTAAATCTATTTAAAACTAACGTCTAAAGATCTGTTGTTCCAAGGATGTGCAAAATATACCTAAGATTTATGTAACAATAAATCTTTCCTGGGCTTTGCTTTGTCAATTTTATTTCATTAACCAAAGCCAGTAACCAAAAAGAGCTGCACATCCTCTGGAAGCTATCTAACGGGTTATTTATTTTTATTACAAACAATCATTTGTTTGTATCTCATATTAATGTTGAAGGCAGGTGAAGACATAAGGATTTACTGTCACCCATAGCCGCGCAGTAGCACTACAAACAAGAGTTGCTATTACTATAAAAATTCACTTAATGCCATGCATTCATCTCTGAAAACAACCCCACTAAAATAAGCCAGATATGAAATGTGGGCTGCTGCCCAAAGCACTCTTGAAAACAATATTTTCTGCCTTTTGAAAGTCATGGAAAATGTTACAATAATACCATTTTAAGACTGCTCTTGAAAATTTCTTGATCCTCTTATTTCACGTTCAAACCACTATCCCCATTTCCACCAGCCCCAGATTAATGCTGACTTAAACGTTTTAAAAATAGATTTTCTTCTCGACATGAACTGTCACCACTCCAATGGTCTGAAGAAGTTTAAAATTGGTGAAAAAAATCTTGGTTAGAGTGACACACTTGGTTTTACAGACATATTACTTCAAACCATCTCCTTTTGCAGAGAAAAATAACTAAGCTAAAGTAATTGGAAAGTAAAACTACAAAGCAAAAAGTAAATGAATCAAACTACTTGGGAAGATGTTTATCATTTGAGAAAAGACCACAAAACCATATCTAAGGAAAGACAGTAAATTCATCAAACAGCCAGCTGGGTCAAAATTAAGATAACAAATGAAGAGAAAGATTGCAATGGACAACTCTTGGAAAAATATCTGACTCTGATCCATAAAAATCCAGACTGGATCAAGTTCATGGGCATGGAAGATCCTAGTTGGTGTCAGCTAGCTACAAACACATTGTAAACAACTGGCCAAGGTAAGAGGCAGAGAATCCTAGAAGAGCTGCTGAATACATATCCAGCCTGATGAGGTCCATTTTTAATAAATCTTTTAATAATGAGGAAATTCAAGAAGATTGGAAGAATGTTAATAATTTGCCAGTGCCCACAAAGGGCAAGCTGGATGACCCAGGTAATTGCAGGCTGATTAGTGACATCTATTTTTGGTAAAACATTGGAACACCAAAAAGGGATTGAGCTGACAAAGAACTCAGGGAGAGGAAGAAAATCGCTGCCAGTCAGCATGTTTTCATGGAGATCAGATCTTGTCAAATATCCCATTCAATCTTTTGAGATCATACATTTCACTAATGGAAGCAACTGCACAGATGCAATAAACTGAGACCTCTATAAGACATGCACTTCTGATTTGTTTGCCACTATCCAGTATCAGAGAGATACATATCAATGTAGTAAGATGGAGCTTAAAATGAGGAATAATCACTGAATGGAAGTTCACTATCAGGGGCCCTGACAAATTGGTATTAACTCCAAGGCAATTCAACATTTTCATGGCTGATCTGTGATTATCAATTTCCACTGACCTGCACTGTGGGGCTTGCACAGACATATATATTGATATCACTATAGACCTATACAGTGAGAGACTAGGCCTTAAAAAGCAGAAAAGGGAAGGGATCTAGGTGCCAGAGTGTGTAGGTAATTTAAATGGAGTTTCATCTCCCTCTTTCATTTCTCTTAAGAATCCTAAAATACATAAAGAGAGGAGTATTGAGCAGAAATGTGTTTTAACCTCTAGACTGAAGCGGATTAAACGTCTAAGGAATATTTGTTCATAGTTCTGATGTTCACTTTCTAAAATGCAGATTGGAAAACTGAAATATCTAAAGTGAAAGAAACCATAAAAATGAGAGATTGAGAAAATTCTTATTATGAGACACGATACATCTGAAGATCTCTTTTCGTTCCTTTTAAGTGAGAATCCTGGAGAAGGATCGTGGTGTGCAAATACCTTCATGAAGAGAAAACACAGACACTAAACAATTCTTAAATTTAGCAGAGAACCGGATTTCAAGGTCCAACAGCTATGTAATGTTTAGATTCAACTTTCCTTTAACTCACAGTGGGCAGGCACCAGATACATAAAAGC
>WEIT01041307.1:76511-88677 GCA_013389985.1 Dryoscopus gambensis
CAAGGGGGCAAGCGGCATGTAAGATTGTGTCTTCAATGAGTAAATAAGGGTAAAAGAGCCTTGAATTTAAAAATTCTTAACATCATTTCAGTACCATCTCACAGTTCATTTATGAGGATATTTCCAGCCTTTTCTTCTTACCACCATGAGGATATTTTCCCTATCATTGTCAGGTGACAGATGTTTTTCAGACCTTCAGGAAGGCAGCATTCCTGCCTCATGGGCTTGTCTATTTCAGGTGAGACGGACAAAACGGAATAACAAAAAAAAATAGGCTATGTTAAGGTGCAAGCCAACAATGAAACAGAAACCTCAAATGGCTCACATATAAACAGGTAAAGCAAGAGTCTTACAAGCTAACTCAGGCAGCCTGCTCTCTTCAGCAAAGACAGCACAAAAAAAAATTCTATTGAGACTATGAAAAGCAGATGGATTTGGGAATACTGGAGGAGCAGATGGGGAGGACTGGGAACAGGAAGTCTGCCGTGGGAGGACAGCTAAGAGGGCAAGCTGTTCTTACACACGAGACTGTGGAAGTAGTGACAAGCTGCAGACACCTGATGCAGCACCAGGTGAGGAGCCTGTAGGGACACATGAAAGAGGGAGGGAACGTGATCGAGCTGGTAAGGAAGGAAAGAGTTCAGCAGATGCATTTCACATTCACTGGGAAGGGTTCTGCTTGGTTTGGGAATGCTAAAGTAGTGGATGTCCCAACAGTCAGGGTCACGTAAAAGTAGACCCCGCAGATCCGTGTGGATTTTAAAAAAGTCAGTTGGCTCACACCAGCAGTATTGCTCATTGTTAGGTTTGGGAACAGATGTTTAATTGATGAACATCAGAGGAGCTATATGAATTTCAGTGGAGATATGGCAGCTTATGATTAGTGGCAGCTTTAGGCCTGTTTGTCATTAACTAACAACTTATCATCAACAAATAACATACTTTTTATATTTACAGCACTAAAGATTTTTAGATTGAAAAAGTTATTTTCCTGTCAGAACGAGCAAAGTTAGCTGATGTTTACTGCCTTGCTCAGTTCTGTTGCTGTCAGTGACAGATTTTCACTGGCTTTAGCTTGGTAAATATTTGGTATTTTATCAAGTATTATGTCATTCTCAGTATATGGTTCACAAGCTTGTTGCTTAAGTTTCTGTGGCATGCATTAGTCAATTGGAGATTGACATATGAGTTTGATTTAGGTTAAAAATATGAACCAGAGCAGAGGATGAAGAATTCAATTTATAACCACCAAAACTGCAAGGAAAATACAACCGAGAACAATGTTGGCATTCCTCAAAATAGCAGATATATGTGTGGTTGTGGTTAGGAATGGGAGGGCAAAGGGGAGGATTTTCCAAAGGAATGGAATAGAAATTTTACAGTGGTTTGTCTGGCCCTTCTATTCATAGAGTTTCTTAACTCCCTAAATGCAGTCAGTACAGAAGATCATTTGCATTTTAAATAATGGGCTTTGCCTAAGACTCTTAACTCGTTTTACTAAACAAATGAGTAAATAATTAGGTACAAAAGACAACTAAAGGATAAAAATTCCTACTAGCAAAACATCTTCTAATTGTAAGGCTACACCATATGATCCCCTGGGAGGCATTGCAAAAACATTTCAAAATCTGCCTATTTTCTGATTTCCTTAATCATTGAATCTTTCTTCTAGTCTCTGCACTAACAGGGTGAATTTTACTTTATTTAAAATTTTTTGGAAGAGAAGCCTTCCCTAAATACTACTAACTGAAATGTCTCCAAAACTGGCCTTGCTCAAGTCTTCATTCACACACACAAAACTACAGACAGCACAAGAGAATAAATTCTCACCTGTGTTCAGCAGTAATTTCTAAAAACAAAAGAGACCAGGGATAAGGAGACAGCTGCCTAATAAATGGGCTCCAGTTTGTTTCTCTCCACCTGTGGCACAGGCAGCCTTGTTCTTTCCTCATATTTCGTCCACTTTCCCTCACTGACAACATCTTAGTCTTTATCTATACATTGTACAAACATTCCATTCAGAAAATAAGTGAAAAAAACCCTAGAGATTGGGTTTTGCCTTCTTTATCCTCACCCTTGCCTGTGTAACAGAGATCATGAAAATTTTTCCTCCCTTTTCCTGGTATATTTATTCCATCTCCTTTTCTAAATTTCTTGTCCAGTTGGGGTTGTTTTCCTCACAGTTCAGCTATAACCTCACTGGAAAACTCACAATGTCTTCTTAAACCTGGCTCGCACCATTAGTTAATCTATTGATGATTTCTCCCATTAGATCATCTCGTGAGACTTCCTGTCATTGAATTTCACTTCAGACTCCTCCATCGTGCTCTCTGGAGGCCAAACACTGTGCCACAGGCCTTAAATCAGGGAGACATCAATACACCACCATTTCCTGAGGCTCCAGGAGCGGCAGAGAATTGATTAGATGTGCACAGGTTATCCTCTCAGGCAATGTGTTCTGGGGAGGCCATTCCTTCTCCATTTGTACTGATAAAAGTCTTTTCCAAAGCTCTTCAGTTTGTGAGGAAGAGATGCTGAACAAGTATAGAGGGACCAGATGGGCAATGACAATCAGAGACAAGTTTTATTTTTGTCTGCAGGAATTCTTCTCTGCCTCTCATCCATCTATTAAATCACCAGACTTTGTCTCTGCTCCACTTTCTAACAAGCTGAGCAACAGGAGAAAAGTAACTTAGAATTTTCAGATCTTATGCTCTCATCATTTTTATTTAGGTCTAAAACTAACACAAATGAATGCATTCACTCCCAAAACCATATTATGGGTGACTATCCAAATACATGTGGTTACACAGTCAAACAGAAGAGCTAAAAAGGTCTATTTAAAACTACAGTTCATTTTGAAAGAGAAACATTCCATGGATAAGGATCCCTACTCATTTTGAAAATGTGCAATGAACAAAGGGTAGTGTCTGCTGGCAAAAGCAGCAGCGACTCTGGTCAGGAAATGTCTTAAAATATTAATAACTGTATACACCTAGATGAAAAAACAATATCACATCTGCTCAAGCCATTATAAAGTCATAGAAATGCATTTGTATCAGACACTTAAAGCTTCCTGCTTGTCTTCTTCCTGTTCCACATTGATTCCATAATGCATTGGCATTGCTGAGTAAGCTCTTGGGAAGTACAACCAAATACAGTTTCAGAAGCTAAAGAGATCAAATAGAGTCTGATATAGTTTGCAATAATGGCAATAAACAAAACAAAATAAAAATACCTCCTGAAAGAATTGTTTTTCTATGGAAATCCTAGCCATGCTCTTTTTCTGATTCTAGGGAAGAATGTCAATATTGAAGTAGCTTAACTTAGTGGAAACATTTAATTCTCATGAGTGTAGCTTTATAAGAGGTCTAGAATGTCCTGGCTAATAAATGTCTCAGGTCAGATTAAATAAATCAGAGTGACAGCATTGTAATGGTTTAATTTTATAATCTGCATATAAACTTAGAGCACTGTAGTAGACTTATTCTGATTTATTTATGCCTGTACCAAGAACCATACATTTAGCATCTCACAATTTAATCCAGCTAGGAAAACAAAATCCTGCATGCTATATTAGTTTTCATTATACAGCTTAGGAGTAGGTTCAGACAGGGCTTCTAAATACTTCCCTTTCCAGGCTACCTGAACAGATATGAGGCATTCTCTAGGCCTCTACTCTTAACTCACTGGGGGAAAAAAAATTGGACATAATGGAACGGGATACAAATGGGAAGAGAAATTCTCAATATTCTTAGTGTTTGGGACCTAGGATAGCACACTAAATATGAAAGATGTGACTGGGTTATAAAATTAAGAAGTAGAACCACAAAGCAATTTAGAAAAAGAACAGTTGGGGTCATGTTTAGGCCTGACAGAAAAGGATTCATGCTAATTGCTACGCAGTCTCTTCAGTTTCCATTTTCAAGCTCTAGATGTCCCATCAGACAAGACCTGTCCTGGAATAGAACCTTATTCCTCCCTTTTCCACCTTTTACAAACAAGTCAGCCACAACAAGGAATTCCCATAAATTCCATTCCTGTGGAACCCACAAAGGCTCTAGCTTGTGCTGGGAAATGATATCCACTGAGACAAAGAGCCTTCTTCAAATAAGCTGTGTCAGATCTGTTTCAAACATATTCAGAGCTGGCAACACACCTCTTCCCAGCCTCTCTTCCAGCCCCATGAACCAGGAATTACTTCTGACTTTATGCTTACTTGCAACCTTGGCATCTCAATAGATACATCATAGAATTTTCTTCTGTCCTTTCTCACATTGTTTGTTGACTCATACTGCCTAAATTTTTGCTGCAGCATTTACATTTCCAGAACAGTCATAACCTAAGAATCTGTGCAGAAGTCACCTTTTCCTACGTCTTCCCAGAGGCTTGGGCTAGAACTGCCAATAACTTTCTCCTTCCTCTTTCCCTATCAGAATTGCCCCCAGTCCCAGAGCCGTAGGGAGAGGAGAAGAAAAATCAGGCAGCAGTCTTTATCCAGTAGAATAGTGAAGTGCTTTATTGTGAAGTCATTGTGAAGTAGTGTAGAAGTGAAGTGTAAGAGCTTTATTTAATTAATTACAAGTTCTTTTATATCTTTTTTTCTCTCACAGAACAATTGGTCAAACAGATAGCCACCTCTTTGGTGTGATAGGTTAAATTCTAAAAACATACTTCCTAAAACATTGGTCCTACTTTATCATAAACAATTTCTCCAGCAAGGTCATAAGTGTTCTTCAGTTTTGAGAATATTTCTGCTAACTTGTGTGAGAACTAAAATTCTCTCACAAGAGAGAAAAGCTGCTTTTAGCAGCATTTGGCATGGACATTTCCCCATTCCATTTGTTTAATATCCTGTGATACTTCTTGTTAGTAAAGGGGTTCTTCCCCACAAGCATCCCTGGGAAGCAGCATTCCTGCACAATAGAAATGCTAAATACATCATCTGAAAATTATCTATCAGTGCTTTTTTTATCTGTCACCTGCCCATATTTTTTGCAGATTTTCTGAGACAAATGGGGGTAAAGTTCTAAACATCCTAAATGCCAAGATAAACTGAAAGGTAATGGTAGGGCAAGTCATGTCTAGAATGACATATCTTGCAAAGAGTGATTTTAATTTCTTGATCACTTTCCTCACTCTCATGCAACACAACATGCCCAGCTCTCCAGAGCTTGACTAGATATAGCCAGTCAGGACATCCTCTGCATATATTTATTCCTATGTTGTGGTCTATCCCATTACAGTAAATTAATTCACCACTATCATCATCCCACACTGGCAGCTTTTGAAACACCTTCTACAGGAGCTCATTGCAAAGACATTTGAGCATTAACTCGCTCCTGAAGCTTGTATGAGCAAACAACCTGGGTGAAACTGTGGTGCACGTGTTTGTAATAACTGTACCTGACGCATTGTCCCATAAGAGTGAAAAGCTAGCAACAGTTTGAGCACTGTGATAGGGCAGATTATAGCTGTTCCAGACACACTTTCACATATAATGGAGGTTATCAGGCTTGTATTTCATCTTTGCTTTGCCTTTATCTTTTTCCAGATATATTTTTTTCAGGTGCCATGGGATACCACCCATAGAAATCTCCCAAGAACAAAATTTTCAGGACATTATAAGCCATGAACCATGAAAAGACCTAGTAGAAGAGACAGGAGGGATTAAGGAAGACGCTGGTGTTGTCCAGCTGTGGGATAAACTCTTTGTATCTCGCACCTCAGTGATTATGCAGCCAGATAGTTAATGTGCAATCACATTCACGCTGCTCAAAAAAGCACATGCTTTTGGGGATGAGAACATTGACTGCTGGAAAAATGCATGCTTTGGAGGGTGAGGACATCGACTTCCTTTTTATATTTGCTATTCTAATTATACTGTCCTGATTTCAAATTAAAGACACAATGGCTTTTGCTTTTCCATTATGTAATTATAGATCTTTGTAAACATTCCTTCCTTTGTTGGTTTGCTCTGCACGCAGATTTTTTTCAAAATGCACAAAGCAATCAAAATAAATTCTGAAATCAAAACAAAGAGAAAACAAATGGCGCCTCAGATATTCCCTTAAAAATTAGCTCTGTGCATCATCCTCAGGCACTTTTGTCATCTGTTGCTATAATAACAGCTCTGATTACACGAACACTCACCAAACTGCACTTGGCTGGCTATAGGGCACTTCCCAGCAGCTAAATGAGTATCTCTGAAGTACTGCTCGCTTCCAGCTCAGTACCAGATTCTGTCCTATCATATCAACAGCCACAGAGCCGAGAAACGGGGCTTTCTTGCACATGGTCTCCATGGTGTTGATGTGTTTCTTCCCCAAACAGACAGATGCAGGTTAAGCAATGCATGTCAATCTCATTAGGAGACTGTGAAATGTGCAGAAAGTTTGTTACACACTCATGCAATCATACACATTGTGAACATCCTGTTTATTTGGCCTCTTCTCTGATGATTGGCTGTGGTGTTTCAGCACATTACTGACAGCTGGGAATTGCTCCAATGGAACATGCTTTTCCTATGACAAAGATCCAGAGAGCAGCAGTAACATGTGTCTGCCCATTATTTCAGCCGTACAGAAAAAAAAAAATTTAAGAAACCCAGCACAGTCCCTCCAAATGAATAGCACATTGGTTGTCTGAGCCGGGCTGCAGCACCACTAGACGGGCCCTCGACGACCTTTGGAGGCCATCTGAGATAATAAATCCTTGGACCCCCAGTTCCGGAATGCTTTGGGCAAGGTCAGGATGGCAAATTTCCCACTTCCACAATATCAGATGTTACGGTAATTCCTTTTAGCTAATGTGTAAGAGCAAAGGAATGTCTTCAAACCTCATCTAGGCCCTGTGGAATCTGTTGAAAATGCATGACAGCTGCAGGCTTTGGCTGGGGTCTGCCTGTGAATATATGAGATTTGGAAGCCTTTCAGACAGAGAAAGGAGGGAATGACTGTACATTCGATGTGTACCATCGGTCTCTCCCCTCCCTTCCCAGCCCCATTTCACACCACACAGCCGTGTCACAGCTCCACGGTCATGGCTGTCACACATTCTTTATGACTGAGCGTCGCGGCCAGCACACAGAAATACAGATGTGCAGGCGTGTGCACCTCCACACAGGCACACAAATGAAAAGAGGGATAAAAAGATGGATTTCCATAAGGTCTGAGAACAGGAAATTGAGTAGCTCCCACATATTTTAATAAAATTGATAGGGAGCAAAGAAGTGAGAAACTAAGCACTAGATTTCTGCTTCATGTGTCTCGATGCCCAAGGTGAGAAGGAATCCCACATGGATTCTCTTGTTACCTGTTCTCCAGAACCCAGGTCATGCAAAAGACCGTGGTTCCCCTCCCTATATCTTTATTTTCAAGCAAATGATCATGGCCTCCTACACATCTGTTTTCTTAAGCAAAAAAAGCTCAACATCAGCTGGCCTATTTATCCTCTTTGCAGCCTTGTGTTTTCCAAGGACTTTATAGTCTCAGCTTCTCTGATCTGGTCCTCAGATCCAAGGTCTGCAGCGTGTGTGGGAAACTCCGCTTGCCATGTGCATAAATTACCGAGACACAAGGCATGGAAGGATCAAAACAATGGTCTTGGAGAGATACCTCCTCTATACATAGTTTTTCCAGTCTGGAGTTGACAATCCAGACTAACACAAGCTTTTAACTATTCTTGAATCACTTCAACAGTGTGAGAAGGCTCCCAGCACAAGGGGCTTCTTCCAGTAACCTCAGTACTGCACACAGTGTTTCATAAACTTTTATTATATCACACACTGCCATGGAGCCACCTGCATGTAGACCGTGTCCATCTTTTACACTGAAAATAGCAACAACCTGCTTTATGTGCAGTAGCGGCCATTACAAATTGTTATTAGCACCGGCGTAAAATGAAAGAGCAGATTCAGCAATATCTGGATACAATGCACCTGATGGTGAGAGACTTGGAGCCAGTACTTCTCCCAGATTCCAAAAAAGGTCTTTTGTTTCCAAAAGAAGCAAAGAAAGGGCTGGTTAGAGAACTTCAAAACAGGACTCGAAATACGTGTGGGGCTGTCACACACAAGCTGCAGCACAGAGGGAAGGGGAGTTGGGAGATTAGAAGTATGTTAGTTATAAAGATTAAAAGACAGTACACTCATGGCTTCTTACAAGCAGCTGAAAAGCACAGCAAGGCTAAACTTATTAGCCAAAGTCTGGCCACGAGAGATAATGGTCTTTGGTAAAATCAAAATATATTGAAAACTTTCTCCATTTTTTGCCAAAGGGAGAAGGGTTGGAAAGGTTATAATTCGTCCCACATTTTCATAGGAGTAGGAGGAAAAACAATTTCATGGCTGGTTTCAAGTAAAGACAGTTGAAAGGACTTACTTAAGCAGAAAGATTTCAGGAAAACTAAGTTTTATCTACTTCAGAATGCAGATTCTGAATTAGTCAGATGGAGTTTCTTTTTTCTGCCATATGTCTAACAAGCATCTTCTTACATACATCTACACAAGATGCATTTTGAATCAAGGACAGTGGAATTATCACCCACTGAAAAACAGCACTGTATTTGATACCGCAAAACATTTCAATCCCTCTATTTAGGGAATTATAACCAGTATCTACAAACTTAATCTGTTCACACCTAATGGGAGTCTGGATGCTGTAATTATCCTTATTCTTGTACTGATCACTGTGTCAAATATCACCTCAAACAGCTCCACCTGCTAGCACTATACCAGGTTTGTGCTCAGTATGGGTGGAAGGAGAGTCTGCTGGATTTCCCATTATTTACTAATCTGCTTTCCTCCGGTGAAGGTGCCTGTTCTCCACCCCATGCCACCTTGGCTAATCCCTGATCCCCATGCCAAACAGGCTAAACATCTTGTGGCCTTAACTCTGAGTCATTATGTAAGATGAAATGTTGGTTAACACAGACAGGTTGCTCTATCCAAGCATGCAAAAAATTAATGTGGTACAATGCTGTATTGCCCACTGGCATTGTTATGAACTGGGTGCTCCTTTACAGGAGATAAGCCTTCCTTCCAGATTTTGTAATTCCTAGGTATACACTGGAGTTTCTATTGTTAGTTTCTATTTCTTGTACAGGGAGATGTTCTCATGTACAACTTGCTTACATATTGATTTTTTTTGTCCAGCAAATGCTTAGTCAGGGAGCTACAGACACACAGCATTTTTTAGTTTATTCATAGATATTCTTCTTTTGACTCTGCACAGAAGATGGTCTAGATCATCAATATCTAAGGAGCCTACCACTCAAACAGATGGAATTCTCTCTGACAAGAAAGAAGAATGAGTGGCTCTGAGCCCATACAAAATATATAACAATCATAAGTCACTGAATAAAATAATTCTCTTCATTCAGTGATCAAAAGGTCTAACTCTCATCTGCCAAGGGAGCATCAGGGATGAGGATTCACTTTGCAATTGCTATAATCAACATGAATTGACCACACTGACCTGGTTCTCCAAAGCAGCGATGCTTCAGAGCTGATGTAATCTTAAAACCCAAAGACTAATTGTTCATTTGTTATGCCTGTGGACACAGAAAGCTTCCAGTCATTACCACAGGAGAAAGAAATTCAGAGAGATATGTACAGAAGTGGTACAGCACTAGTCATTTGAAGTTCCATTCACTTTTCCCAGTTTTCCTGGAAATATGTATGAACAGACCAGTTTTTGCCTAACCAAGGCCAGTTTTTGCCTAACCAAGAGGGAGCCCTTTATATAGAATCCTTATAAAATATTAAAAAAGCCTAAGAAACAAACCAGAACATTACAGTAACACTACTGTAGTTGTTGGTGACATTAAAGCAGGCTGTGGTACCACGATGTTTTTAAGAAAAAGGGAATGGCAGTAAACAAAACCAAGTACAACTCTCTTTTCAGTGTAGAAAACTAACCACACCTGAATAACAGACAAATTCTGCACAGGTAATATTAGTCTGTCTACTGCATTCGACATGGTTTGTAATCCTGACTCTGCTTAATTGAGAGTTTTACCCATGATTTCAGAGGGATTTTACCTACTGCCCTGCTTTTATGCAAACTTCCTGACCCCTGGTAAAGTGCACAAAGACCCTAAAGCAAGGGAAGAGCTCCATGCAGAACATACTATCAAACTTCAACACCAGCCTATTTTCAAAATTACAACTACTGGAAATCTTTTTTTTTTTTCCCCAGAAGTCTACAGACATGCTGGCTGTTTTTCGTTACTAAATTATCAGCCAATCCCTCCCACAGTCACAGCTGATTTTCTTCCAAATTCAAGAATTTTCAACAGAGCTTAATCAATTCAGCAAAAGAGAAGTTGCATTAAAAAAAACATGGAATTCACGAGGATAAACTTTCTTTGTGGAACCTTATCAAATAGCAGGGGATTTTTTTTGTGTGATCAGTGGCTCTTTCAATTATGTCACTGGGGCAGATTCAGCACTTTAAAACAACAGTAGAAATGTAGAGGAAATCCGCGTATTTAACTTGGTCTCAGGGGATTTCACCTAGATTTACACCACTGTCAATAAGATGAGAATTTTGCCCACTGTTTAGATTATGTCATTTTGCAATGTGGTAATAGCACTATTTCAGAGCGCTCGCTCCCAAGAAATGTCAAATAATAGATGCCACTACCCTCAGCTTTTTCAAACAATGAGGAGCAGAATTCAGCCTCCACACCATTACATAATAAAGATCAAAAAACCCCACACCAGAAAACAACTATTGATTTAAAATTCTATAAGGCCCATATGGAAATACAGTTTTAACCTTAATGCCAGAGAAGCTGTAAAGTGCTTCGACCATGGCAGCCATTCCCCTTTCAACAAGATTATTTTCCAGGCATGGTCTACACAGATTTTTAAAGACAGAAATATTATTGAATATTCAGCTGAGAAATGCTCACTGAAATTCAGGCAATACCAATACCTGAAATATTTCATCTCTCAGAATGCCTTCCAAGCTGTTTTTGATATTCATCTTCTAGCTTGCATTTAGGCATGATGAAAAAAACCCTCTTTAATGACTAAGTAGAAAGAATCTGTAGAAGCCTTTCCAAACTTCTAATTATACAAATAGTCATGATTCCAAACTGCACATAATAATTAAAGTAGCATGTTCCACCTCAGGAAAATCCATTTTTCATATTGGACGCCACCCTTGGTTGCACGGAGTGGAAGAGCATTTCTGTTTTGTTACATATGCTTTCCATTTGGTATTTAAAGGTGATATTGCCATAATATAAGTAAGCAAAACAGCAAGCTGGTGGAAAAAATGCTTAGGAGAGTGACATATAAATCTTTAAGGTCTTCTCACAGCACAACAGGTACCACTTTTCATCCATTTCTCCAAACCTCTACTTGTTCCGTCAGGTTATGGGATGGTCACATACCTGAGAACAGCTCTGAGAGCAACCTGCCAGCACAAGCATTCCCACTTCCCTTTATTTCCTTCTCAAAGCCCAAGAAATCCATCCTCTGATTAATTCTTTCACCTCCCTACACCAAGCAGACAAAGCTCAGTGAGAGATTTGAAACTGACTGATGAGTCGACTCCAAAGAGAAATCCTCCGTCAGCCCCACTCAGACACATGATGGAGTAAGTGTGAGCAGTCTCCCCAAAATCCTGGAGATACCTCATCGTATGCTTCTCTTCACACTCACTTCCACAGGGCAGCCAATATCACGCGACAGGATTTTTCCCATTAGGTACATTTAACCAAAGCAAAGGAGTCAAATGTCTCTCTCCTCCCACATCACCTGACAGACCAAGCACAGGGAAGCCTGGCTGAGTTAGTGCCAATGNTGAGTTAGTGCCAATCAATTAGCTAAATATTTTAAAACAGGTCCTTCATTTCATTGTTCTGAACTTGTCTTGCTTGGTAAGCCTCGATATATAACCAAAATAAGGCATGTACTGTTGTTCTCTAGAGAAAACATGCCAAGACTGTATCTCAGCTCACCTGTGGGATGACATAGAAGGAGTAAGACTGGAGTGTGGTGCCAGGCCAAGAGGAACATCCTGAGCAGGATCTCCTCACACAGAAGCCAGCTTCTCTCGGCACCAGATTTCCAAAAGAACAAATCCTGAAATTTTCATTTGAGAAGTGAGTGAAGACTGAGGTAAATTCTAGTAATGGGTTTGTCTAAGGTTTG
>WEIT01041307.1:89458-101681 GCA_013389985.1 Dryoscopus gambensis
TTCTACTAGCTACTAACCACCCAAGCTTTTTGGCCTTGCTCCCTAGGAACTAATGTGGAATATGAAAGAAAAATCATCCTCCCAAGATCAGGCTGTGTGAATTCTTCTTTTATTCTCAATGGCATAATAGAAATATGCATTAGCATACATGCATCTTTTCCTTTTCTTAACAGAGTAACTGAAATCTCAACTGAAATTTAGTTTATTCGTTTCCCTTTCTCCCTCATGGCACATTGGACGCTCAGATCAAATATTGTGAAAACAGACACAGAAACATGGAAACCATAGCTAACAAAAATCTTCCTAAGGTGCCTTTTTTTTCTGCACTGTTGCCGTTCTTTAATCATAAACCCCTCATAATTTCAAAAATAAAACTATTAGCTCCAGTTATTTATGCAGTCTTGCAACAGGTGAAATAAATTATTAAACTCCTCGTAACAAGGGAGCAAGCAGGATCAGACCTCAATAAACTCAGCTGTGTCTGGTTTGAGACTGGGAGACATTTAGTGCCTCAGCATCACATCATGAAATTGTAAAGGAATTTAACTGGGCCCAAGTAGAAACAGAATAAAAATAATCTTTTTTCCTCAGGACCCTCCAGTATGCTGTTCCTGAAGTCTCCCAGAAGAGCAAACCATCACACAGTGCTTGAAAAGATTCAAAATACAGCTACCTTGATATATCCAAGACAGTCTCATGTTAGAAGGGCAAGGATGCTGAAAAGAGCACATCGTATGGAACAGCAAGTCTGGGCTGGAATTCCCTCGAGAGAGATCTCACTGTACTCTTTTGATATCCTTTGCTCTTCAGTCTTAATTCAAAACAAACAAACCCCAACCAAATGCAAACAAACAAAAATCCACAACAACCACCACCTCTAGAACAGCACTTCTGTCTGATCTTTCTTTTTTTTGGGTCTTTCAAGGAGAACAGAAAAAGTTATGACCAGATGAAATAAGTGAACTATGCCACATTTTGACCGTCTATATTTGGTTTCCATTTTAATAACAGCAAGGCTTTCACTATACTCCCTTCTCTGAGACTCAGGAAGACCTGTTAGTCTATAAGTTTGGAGAACTGCTAAATAATGCTAAATGTCAAAGGTGGGGAAGATCTGCTGGGCTGTTCCCTGCTATCAACATGCCTACTCTATGTGTTGGCCTGTTCTTTCCTTACTGGTTCTCATAAATGGTATAAAAGTGCAAGTTTTGTTGCTTCCTTGGGCATTTGCTTTTTAACAAGAGACAGCCCAGTGTTAATATGTGTACAATAACCTTTTCAAATTGATTTGGGTTAAAAAAAAAAAGGTTTCTACATAAATTAACTTATTAAATGTAGCCCCAAAAACAATTATAAACTTTTTACCAGGTTTTAAAATTAGATTCCAAATCAGGAATAAGGATCGCTTTTAAGGAAGTTTCAGAGACTCTACATAAAGAATATCAAATCTAAGGGCTTTTCTTCCTTACTCTCACAATGGTACAGCACTTATTTCACAGCATTATAAGCAAGTAATCTTCTCAGTTACCAGGGATAGAGCGAGTTTGTGGGTTTGGCATGCAGCCGACCAGGATGTGAACTGCAACACAACAACAGGCAAAAACCAGTGGCATTCTCCTCGCAGAATCCTTCAGTTCCTGGAGGACTGAAGGACTGGGACAGCCCCAGAGACTCCCAACACTTTCATACAGGTATTTAGGAGTTAAGATACTCAAACAAACAAAAATGTGAAAACAGGGTCTCCATGTAGGCTCAGCTCTTGTCACAGAGATGTCATCCCAGATCCCAACACATGATCACTGCAGCCAGGACTTGGAGAGGTTGCTCATTGTTGATACCCTAGTTCACAGTTAACTCTGTATTTAATTGTACATGAAAAGAAAACCAAAACAAATCCAATGCTTTTTCCTAGATAACAATGAAAATGCTGATCAAAGAACAATTAAAAGGCATTTCAGTCAGCATAAGAGCTTTAGGAAAAAAAAATGAGGAAAAAAGTACTGATCCATAACCACATACTATGGTAGAGAACCAGAGGGTACAGCTGCCCTCGAGCACTCCTACCCTGCTATGCTCCCAGCTGGAGAAACTATAATCCACCCAAATGCCCAGACAATGAACTCCATAGGCAGAGTTCAAACTCTGGGCTTTCCCCCGTTATCACGAGGCCTCCAGACCCCAAACCAAGATGTAACAGGTTCAGATGTGAGAAGCCATAGGCTGTAACCACAGAGGACCAGTTGCTGGAGCAATCACATTCACAACAACTCTGATCCTAAAATGTAGTCTTAGATAATTGAACAAAATTAATTCTGTCCTTATATTCACTGCAACAAGCATATACTAAAAATAAACTCATCTATCGCCCAAAATAATGAGAGATGAGGTCTAAGGGGTTCAGATTTATTTCTTACTTGTGCTGTATTACACTTACATTTCACATCTGCACTGCAAACAATCTTTCTAGGCAAAAACCATTGGGACTCAAAGAATTGACACTGCATGGTAATCCGACCAAGGGTATGGATCAGTGCTGACAGGATGCAGGAATCCTTTACTCAGTGATACAGCTCTTTCCTCCCACTCTCCCAAATTTTAGTAGTATCAGGTCAACACATATTCTTAAGGTAGATCTTGAAAGAGGAACTGAAGAATACAGCTTTCATCAGAGCAGTCTCCCTTCCCAAGGACACTGCACCAGAGTCTAACCACCACATCAGCCAGATAACAGGTTCTCTGTGAAAGGCATCACTCAAAATTTAATGATTCCACAGAGCTATGGAATCAGGGAAGGCAACTTTTCAAAAGTGAGATTCTCTTTTCCGTCCAGAAAATTATGGGCAAATGTGATGGAATAGGAAAGCCTGACGTCATAACATCAATTTCAGATTATGTTACATAGCTCTATGTGAGCAGCCATATGCAAAATAACTTATTTTAAATCCAAATCCTTATTTACAATGAGATTTCTTTTTAACTGCCTTGGGAAAAGAAAAATTCCGAGTGCTTTGATTTATGAATTGTCAATGGGCAGGATGTTATTTTGAAAACATAAAATCTAGAAATTCCTAAGAGCTTAGATCCTACTCCTGCTTATTTGTGTTTCTATTGTAGGATTGCATTAGGATAATTTTTTTTCACTTAGTGACAGACACACTTCTCTATATCTGCAGAGAAGCCACACTGGAAAAAGAAGGGAAGAAATGCATCCTCCTGCTGCCTCCTACCTATGTATTCAAGTACTCAGGAGAGTTTAAAATCATTTCATATCAAGAAATATAGGGGCCAAGTAATGCAGTTTAACCACAGAAGCTGAGAAAGCCAGAAGGCTTTGCTGCCTCTCCCTTACACAGTGAATATCAGTCATACACCTACACAGACTTCTTCAGCAGAACTGTCCTGCAGGAAACAGCCTGTCAGTTAAATTACACAGTCACACCATTGCAGGTTTTGGGGATTACCCCAAAACCAGCACAGCTTTGAACCAAAACCTTGGCTTTGCGTAAACCACATGGCAACAGCACTACCAGAATAATGCATCCAGATCTCCAATGCTTTCTTTTTGTTCTAACAGGAAGGAAATTAGAAGAACCACAGAAAAATAGCCAAGGCATCATGTTTACCTATCGATTTTTCCGCAGTCTTGGAGAGGGAGAGAGATCAGGCAGTCTTTTCTTCATCCAGCAGAATAGTGATTTATTTAATTAATTACAAGTTCTTTTATATCTTTTTTCTTCTCACAGTAATTGGTGAAATACATAGCCACCCCTTTGGGGTGACAGCTGAGTTCTAAAAACATTCCTTCTTAAAAACATTTGTCCTACTCTATAATAAACAATTTCTCTAGCAAGGTCACAGGTGTTCTTTAGTTTTGAGAATATTGCTGATAATTTTATGTGAGAACGAAAATTCTCTCACAAGAGAGAAAGAGCTGCTTGTAGCAGCTTTTTGCATCGACATTTACCCACTAACCAATTTGCATCACAGGCATCACTGCAAGTGACCCACTGGAATCAAATACTTCATCAAAACCTGCCCACTGAGGCAAAATGTAAGAGAAGAAAAACAAGAGGACAGGTTCTTAGGTAAGTCTCTTTTATGCTTGCTTTTTATCAGACACTATCATTCCCATGGCCTACAAATGCTATGCTGTCCATTCTTCATTTAATTTCCCTGGCAGAAATCATCCCACCCCTTTTAACAAAAGTTTGGGGACAATAACATTGACAGCCAGAATGGAATCACTTCAAAGTGGGGCCACTTCTGGCCATTAGCTACCAGGAAACAAACACCTTTCCTGATGTCTCTCTTATTAAAAAGCTTACTTTAGTCAGAGAATTTTGGTATTTTTCAGGGTTACTAAAGTTCAATAGCAGTAAAATTGTTAATAGATCTATTGACTCTTTTTTCCATAGAACACACATAAAACCAAAGCATAAAGATCCCAGAGATTGATAAAAGAGAGTGCTTCAATAAAGACAGCCTTTTTCCTTATGAAGGATTGAAGCAGAAACCTCAACCTTCAAAATAATTGAGCTGCAATGTATACACTCAATTTTCAGCTTTGTTTGGGTTCCTTTGACTCTGAGCCACCCCACTGCAAAATCCTTCTGTTTTTTAAAACTTTTCGTAATAAAAGAACAATCCATCATCTGTCAGGAGAGCCAGATTCTAATCCCCACTCACGTATTGCAGGCGTTTGCTGGAACACCTGCACTGACAGTCTCAGGAAAATCTCTTGGGCAAAGGCATGAAGCTCTGGGGCGGGGGCACAGACCAAACCACGTAGAGAGCAGCAGTGGCAAAGCCACAGGAATTTGTGTGTGCACACGTGTGCATGTGTGCTTGAGGACTCCAGACAAATTTGTTCAGGGATCAGTATGGTTTGTGGATACAGCCTTTTCACCACACTACCCTGCTGTTTTCCTGGCTTTTGGGAACAGATGATAATTGGATACACTGCCCTGGAGTAGGAAGCACATAATATGAGAAAGCTGCTGTTAATTCAACACACAGGTCTCTCCCTGAGCTGGAGGACCACTGGTTATGAGCCTCACTACAGATAACCAGAGGTTCCAATTTGGAACCAGCTTTGAGGATTTTATCAGCTGACACTCATAGGAACAGCACCACAACCTTCTGAAAGCCTATACAAAATGCAGACTTAGAAAAATATTCATTTGTTTTTCTTTTTTTTGTTTCTTTTTGTGTGAACCTTAGCTTTTCATTAAGAAATTGAGGGACAAATTTTATATATGGGCAAGGATATGAGAGATCCAGGTTTGACTCTGCTCAAATCAAAGCCAAAGTTTCCATCAGTATCACCTTTGGAAAGAGAAGACACTTGAATGTCTCAGGCCAGTTACCAACATAACACAACATACCAGCAAATCTGCTTAAGTAGTTTCAAATTCTAGAAAAGAATCAATAGGCAAATTTGTCATCAGAAAATCTGAATGAGAAAACATTAAATAAGACCTTTCACATCATGAAACACTAGAGAAGGAGTGCCAAAACTTATACCACTCACACGCATATCAGGAGAAAAAAAAAAATTACCCAACTTCAGGGAAACTAGAAAACTGACCATTTGATTCTTCAGCTATAATATAAATACTACAAATACACTATCTAAATCTAGGCACAGCGTTGGGCTCCAGCTCTTTCAGGAGTTAATTACTGAAATTGAGTCTTCTGTGGGAATGGGCATCCGCTGTCTCCCTATTTCTCACTTAACTCCAGAGCTGCGATAAAGATATGCGTGTCAGTGGAGCTGACATACTCTATCGCTCTTATCAGGGCTTCTGGTTGCAGTTTAGCACTCCGGAAAGTGAAGAGACAGACAAACACCAACAAAAAAGTGAAAATAAATGAGCAAAAGTTGTAACAACTAAGGAAAACAGGAGCTAAGACTGAAGGCAGGGATTTGCTTTTTGCAGTTTGCAAAGTGAGACCATATTCCAACACATGAAAAGTCATCACTCAACCAGCTGATCTCCTGCCTGATGTTGAGAAACACAGCTGCTCTGCATCACCAGCTTTCCAAAAAGATGACTCTGCCATGACATTTTTCTTATGCCAGGGGGTTTCTGTTGGTATTTTAAAATCAAGAGCGCTTTTTCCCGGACTATTCTTTTTTATAATTGAAAAAAACTTTTCAACTGAGTACATTTCATGTTTTGTGAACATGTGCTGTCACTTAGGAGTCTGCACTGCAAGCTACTTTGACACACTAGACCAGTCCAGGTGGGGTTTTTGGGTTCACCAGAGGGGTGCACCACCTTACCAACTCTGCTCCACACAGTATTCCCAGCAAAAGGATAAACAATCTGTGTGTTCCACAGCTCAGAGAGGTTAAATATTGCAATACTAAACTGAGCAACGGCTTGCAGCTTTCAAGATCCAGCTACCACACACAGGATTCCCTGCGTTATCCTCAGAGCAAAGAGAAATAGGGCTTCCAATAGTAAATGCAATTGGACTTTGGGAGAAGCACGTGGTCCTGGATTGCATGAAAACTGGAGTGAAGCTCTGGTTATGCAGAAGACAACTGGACCTTACCAGGTGAATTTCTTGAAGTTCCACTCTAAAAAATTCACTGAATGAACAGAGCTGCTGGAAAATATTACTAGAACCTTTCATTTTTTGGCCACTGAGAAGTAAAAAAAAAAAAAAAAGAAAAAACCCCACAGAAATTTAAGACTTACACCAGATGCAAGAGAGGAAATCAGAGACATAATTTCCTACACTGCAGTAAACTTAACTTCTGCTTGGAGATTAGGATCTCTTTATGCAAACTGTTTCAGGGTGAAATTCCCAAATTCGTTTTCTCACATGCTAGAGAAATAGAAAATCAGCAAAGTTTGATGTATATTTACAACTTCAGCCATTAAATAAATGTCATGATTTTTCTAGGACCTATTTGTCAATATGAATTACAGTTCATAATCACCTATGTTTTGAAAAAGAGCAAAAGCAGGTACAGAAATTGGTTTTGATGATTTGTTATTGCCTCCATTAGAACAATAACCAGACTGTGTCATTACTCAGAAGAGACGAACTGATTAAAAGAAGGAGTGACTGTACCATTAAAACCAGATGAATTCATCAGCTATTTTGGCACTGTACCCCCAGGGCTGCATGCTCTATCTTGCATCCTTTATGTTGTAATTTACTTCCTCAAATTCAGCATCATTATGTGGAGAGTCAAGAGATGCCATTTTATGGTGCTTTACATCTTCTTTTATTTAGCTGGCACGCCCTGCTCAATCTTTCGAGAAATGCTCATATTTTTAGATCTAAATTTCTGTTTTTCGTGTGGGAGGTGACACAAGTAAACCAGACAATTTATTCTCTGCTTTAGTATCTCTAATGAGAATTCATTCTTGAAATAAAGTCACTTCATTGGCATTGCTGCTCTAGCAGTCTAGGAAAGAAAACAAAGATGAGGGAGAACATCTTGCATGCTCTTTGACCATCCCTGTCACACAACTGGTGAGTGCAGTCTTAAGTAAACTGAGAACATACGCAGACTCCACATCACTGATTTCTCATCCAGTGGGAAACCCAGCTTGCATGACCAGGAACATCTGCTGCCACTCAGCCCCCAGATGATAAAACTTACATGAGAGTCTATCTTTGCTGTCAACAATTCTGTTTATCTTCCATTGCTCAGGTACTGGCTATTGCTAAATAATTACGACAGGATTTGCGCAAAGGTCAGGAATGTAACCCCCTTGCTGATGGAGATTCCAGCATATCCTCCCCTCTATGACAACTCTGACAACTCTGATTCCTTGAGTATAAATGCATTTTATTCACATTAAGATGTAAGACAGAAATCATCCCTCCCTGGCTGCTGCTTCCACAGTTGCACTGAGACTGGGTTCTCAGGAGCTGGAATGTTGCTTTGGAGAGTTAAAGGCTGCCCAGGAACTTTCAGCATTTCAGCCCGTGTTACTTAATTCTTTCACACCGCATTAGAGGCCAGCAGAAGAACACAGTGTTCAGCCCTTAGCACAGCCAAGTTTAAAACCCATCAAATCTGGTTTGAACTAAATACTTTCATAAATAGGATGTAATACTTTGCAATGGCTGCAGGACTGAGTTCATCGTTGCAATGCTACAAGCAGAGTTTTTGCAATATAGTGACTCTTGCATCTAGACTCTTGCTATTATTATTATTCTCCTTTAAACATGAAACTTCTGTGAGAGAGGAGGGATCTGCTCTGTTTCAGTCTGGGCTCTCTGAGAGACACCACAGGCACTTCACATGGCCCGTGTCTTCCGCCTGCAGTAGGTATATACACAAATGGCCCCCTGACAGGTGATTAAACAAGACACAGAAACAGACAGATTTTGCAGCTAATGGTGAATGCCATAAGCACTATAGAGGGCACCCTCTGTCGTTCCCTCAGAACATTTCCTGGGTGTATTACTTAAAAAGGAAAAAAAAATATTGGTTTATGTACATGACTTTAGCTAGAAAGCCAAAGCCACAGCATCACCACCAGTGTTTTCTTCTTCCCTCTGGAAGAAAATACAATGCCTTGCATGTATTTCTACAGCTTTCCTTGCTACATGGTGCCCTACTTTCATCTCCCGCTTAACAACACCTCCTTTAGGAGCTCCAAGGGCTTAAAAACACTTCATTGAACCTCCCAGCACCTTTTTGCTTTATTGCACCCCTTATTCATGCTGGTGTGCAGATTCACAGAACCCTTCAGGCTCTCAGATCATTGAGTCCCACCTTGGATCACCATCTTGTCAACTAAACCATGGCACTGAGTGCCACATCCAATCATTCCTTGCACACCTCCAGGGATGGAGACTCCACCACCTCCCTGGGAAGTTCATTCCAGTGCTTAACAACCCTTTCTGTGAAGAGATTCTTCCTGATGTCCAACCTGAACCTCCTTTGGTGCAACCTGAGGCCGTGTCCTCTCATCCTGTCACTATCTGCCTGGGAGATCTCTGAGAATTCCAACAGTACACGCAAACCAGCTCCCTGGCATCTTGTCGAAAGTCATCCTCTCACTGCAAGTCCTGCTCTACAATAAAGAGAAACTGCAACAATAGGACATTCTGCTTCAGACCTTTTCAACACACAACAGAGCGGGGACGGTCCGAAACCAAGCGGAGAGACATTCTGGATGGGTTTCCGTTCTTTTTCTTTGTCTCCACTTTTTACGATACTTGTAGCGACTTACAAAACAAGAGATGGCTTTTCCATCTATTCAGCTCCCAGGGAATGATGACAAGCGAGAGACACTCTGCATCTCAGAGCACCAGAGCCTGCCCTGCCACTTACTTCCCCTTCCCTGCTGCTCTCAGCTGCTTTCACTCCTGGGCTCCAGGCTCTGGTTTCAACTTCCATGGCACGCTTTATTTTTTAACAGAGCAGTAATTGTACATGTTAAGCATTACATACACCAGCCCACGACCCATGTAAAACAAATCTGAGAACGAAAATGCCTCCAAGGTGGCCAAACCAAACATAGCAGCCTGGTAAGGCCATCCCAGGTTTGCTCCAGAAAGAGGTAATGGACGAGTTTCCAGTGACTTGGTATTTCTATCAGAAATTTGCCAAAACTTTCTGGAACTTATTTCAACAAAGAACTTTAGTTGGGATGGAATAAATTAGATGCCCAGCATGGAGTGACTTCCATAGCATGGAGTGCTTTGGCAGGAAAGAGAAGCAATCTAGGAAACCCTCAGCACAGTATTCAGTGCATGCTCCTGAGATGGTACATGTCATCTTCACATTCTCAATTGTAAAAGGAACCACTTTGGAGCCAGATTCTCCTCAGGATACTGCCCAAGCCAGAGGACTGACTAACTACTCAGGAAAGTCTTATTCTTCCCTCAGAACTAACAAAAAATGCTTTTAAAATAAATCTTGCTTTCACGCTGTTGTGAATATCTCCACTACCAAAAAATAAAAGATCTGTTTGGCTAGATCACTGTTTCTGGGCCTTCCCTCTTCTACTGACAGTTGAAGGTGTCACTGAATTAGAGTAATGCAAAGGCTTCAGGCCCAATTTGACTCTTCATAAAGTGTGAATGGCCAGGCCACATCAGCATGTAAGTGAGCTTTATCACAGTTTGCTTTATCCTTTCCTCCCCTGTGACGTGGCACTGATCTATGCAATTCTCATGCAGCAGGGAGCCAGGCTGTTGTGTAGACAGTGAGACATTCCAGCTGGTACATCCTGTGGCTGGCTGTCTTCTCCACTGTCTGCCTTAAATCCTGCCACTGAACGCCGGTTCTGCTCTCAGTTTAATGCAGTGATCTTCTCCAAAAACAAAAATTAATCAAGCTCCAAATCTCTGAAAGACTAAGAATTAGGAAATACTCCTCTGGACTTCAGAGACCTTAAAGCCCAAGGACTTAGGGAGCTGAGAACTCAGCTTGTGCTAAGACTCACAGAAGATCTATCTAACCTTAGAAAAGTTGTCAAGAAGAATTATTAAGATCAAGCCAGTATGGGCATCTTACAAAAGAATCGAAAACTCATTCAGAATTATGAAACAAAAAGGTACAAATCCATCCCACAATATATCACTGCATCTTTGTCCTATTGGAAACTCCTGGAAACAGCATTCTGGGCTCTGAGATCTGAATGACTCCAGCAATTATTCTGTTAAATCCTTTTTGAAACAGCAATATCTTCAATAGATGGACACTCACGTTATTCCATTAAATCAACTCCAAGTAAGTGAACAGTAAGAGCTGTAGCTGAAATAAAAATCTTTGGAGATTTTAGTCCTGAAATTACAGATGTTTTAGAGAGCAGTCTGCATTGACTCAGAAAGGTCTCTGTCATTGTCACTGAATGTACTCAAGACTCCAATTCAACAGGGTGCCTTGCAGGATAAAATAAATGGAATCTATAATAGAACATGTTATAGAACACAGTGTTGAGTGAAATTCTTCCATCTTCATAGATGCTTTCCACAATTTTTCTTCTTTTAAGCCTTTCCTGGGATTTAATATCTTACTGTCTACAAATTCCTATTCTTACATCTTTATGCTTTCTGTTTGACACTTCCTCCTTGTAATAGAAAACATTAAGCACATTAATTTTACCCATCTCAGCCACTGGGCAGATTCTTGAATCACTGCTGCAAACGTTGAAAAAAAAAATCCAAGCAAAAAAACCTAAACTAAAGAAAGAAGAGAAAGAGAAAAAAGAGAAAACCAAAACTAAAGAAAACAAAAACCTACACATGCATAGGAAAAAAAAAAGCCACAATGATTCTTTGCTCTGTGACTCTGTTGTAAAATTTAATGACACCAAATAGAATGACATCATCAGTCCACACTAGTATGAAATCAAATACAAAATTAAATCTTTCTTGTTAATTTGAAGTAGAATTATCACCTACATAATCAGAAAGTGCTGCAGGACCATTTTGAACATTCGCATGAGCTAAATTCCTACTTCACTTACTAACATACATGGCATATATGAAATAAAGACCTCAATGTCATACAGTATCTTACTGTATAAACACATAGAACTATATTACAAGAACAGAACTGTTTTATTAGTTTATATATGTGTGTATGAATATATATAGCTTTTTAAAACTCAGGGAAGATTGCAGAACAAAGTTAATCCCTTGAGATCTGTAAAATTACCTTTTTTATTTCTGTTTAGACAAACCAATGCAAATATGATTTTTTCAGCTTGGGAGAAAAATCAGTTCTTCGCCTTTCTTCTACAAGCTTATGTCAAATAAGGAGTGTTGTCTAAAATAAATTCAATTCAAGGAGACAAACAAGCAAATCAAATGTATAAAAACGAAGGTAAGTAATTGGTGGACTGATCGCTGACCAGTCGATACACAGTGTGCACCACGTGACATTTGAAAAACTATTTCAAAATTTCATTTTAACACATACTCCACTAGTAATGAAAAATGTGCTGTCACTGATAAGTGGCCTTACCAGAAGAGTTTGTGGTGAGAAGGCTTTGAAAGAAGGAAATGGAAAGGGTATGGCCTTTCATTACATTAGGTAAATCTATTTGACCACAGAGAGGTTGAGACTCAGCTGCTGAGGTTACAAGCTAAACAGGCCATCAACTTAATTAATGCATGACTTTTCAACCGAGGGCGCATTTTCGCTGCACCCAGCGATCAGTGTAATTCTTTACAAGGTTCACCCCCTGCCACCAGCGCCGCGCTTGGCAGCACGCCCGCCGGCAGCGCGGCCCCG
>WEIT01041307.1:102554-119799 GCA_013389985.1 Dryoscopus gambensis
GATTTTGGATTCCTGGGTACGATGTTGTCACGGGGCTCTTGAAGCTGGGAACTCTTACTCATGCAAAAGTTTTTGTCCTGAAACTCGAAACCAGGTGAAACCTCCCCACTGCCTCCCTCCCTCCCACCAGACAGCCTTGCAGAAGTCTTTGCCAAGTTTCGGGAGCATTTGAGCACACCTGGGTTGAGCCTCAAAAGCTGAGGAAGGATGTGAAGACGTTGATGGAAATTATGCAAAGCAATACCAAGCCCTCCCTCCCCCCCGCCGAGAGGTTTCACGCCACCTCTGATGTGTTCCTAGGCTACCAAAGCAAGTATAAGCAATATAACTTCCCAGGTTGTACAAACGTTGCTCTCAAAACTGCATTTTGGGCCACTTTTGCTGTTGGCAGAAACACATCCAAAACACACCTGTATTCCTCTACTTGCAAATTGTGTCATTAAACTGTAATTTATTGTATTAATCACAAGACCAGGTCATAATATCTTGTGCCTCACTTTGTCTGGAAACCCCTGGACTGGAGGTCCACAGCTGAGTCCATGAGTCCTGGGTCTAATCCTTTAATTTTCTGTCTTATTCCATCCCAGAATACTGACTGCATCCTCTAAATCTTGCCTGAAACCTACAGATCCTGCTAAGCCTATAGTACTTGCTCTTTTTCTTTTTTTTAATTATTCATGTTTTGTTTCATAGGCATTAAGTGATAAGAGGCACAAACCCAGATTAAAAAGGGAATTATCTAAATACAAATCATACCTTTAATGATAACCATACCCAAGGTGTGGGTGCTCAGCTCACTTCTCACTCTTTCAGAATAAACCACGTGCCCTGCGAAGGGCAAAGGACCTACACAAGTCTAAGTAAGAGAGGAAACCCTGTGTAGCAAACAGAATTTCCTCATGTTATTACTCATTTATTAAATAATTAGTGTTACATACATGTTATTTCTATAGCATTGAACATAAACACAGGGATTAGTTCCTGTGTGTCTTTATTACAGGATATTTAAACAGAAAAGAAAGAAGTATAGGAAATTGGAAAACTTCTTGTTTTTCAGCACTAAAAATCCCACCTGCCTAGTTCATTGCCAGCTGAGCTTCAGCAACCCAAGCCAGGCATATTCCTTCTCTAAAAGTAAAGCTTGGATTTTTCACAGTCCCCATTTTTTTTTTTTTACACCAGTAATTGATTTTGCAGTAGGAAAGAATTGACCATCAATCACCACTTCACACTTTGGGCAGGGAGAGCAGTTCAGACCCATCACTTCCTTTACCTTTGTCTGTTGTGCCCTTCCTTCGACATCACACATCTTCACTCACCCTCCTGCCAGCATCAGCACTCATTTTCCACTCTCTTCTCCCTCAGGATCAGTACCTACATGTTCAGTGGCACCAAGGGGGGACACTTTTTTCACTACAGAGTCCCATCGTGCCACAGCACAGAAGTTCAGCCCACCAAAGAAGCCGCTATGGGGCAGGTCCACAGTGAAAGTCCCACAGACAAAACGCGGAATTTTGATACGCCTCCGACTCATATCCATGCTGTAACTCCAAGTGGTTCAGTCTCCCTGCACAGCTAAGTCTGCTTTAGCTTGCTGGCTCTGAAAAAAACAGAGATGGGACACATTTGTGCCCAAGACGTGCTGCTCACTTAGACAACAGCACAACCAATAATGATTGACCCAGAGCTGCAGAGAGCTGCTGTAAATTATCATTGTTGAGGATTTCCTGGCATAATCTCATCTCCTTTACAAGCACGTTTGTGTGCATCTCTTCCTGTGTCACTAAGAGTGGCTTGCTCTGGGAAAGCCAGGTAGTAAATGCCATCCCACTTGGAGCCAGAGCTCGTTGGCTTGCTTGCTTTTCAACATAATGAGAACGGGTCAGACAAAGCATCCTGATTTACTCAGGTGGAAGGACTTTTTCAGAGAGGAATGGAAAAGGAGTGGGTGCGGTGGCTTATGCTAATTATCATCTATTTATTTTGGGAGATAAGCTACTTATACATGGTATGTTTGGTTTGGATTAACTTGGGCAGACACAGAATGACTGTCCACAATTTGACCTTGACATGAGTAACTGGCCTTTGGCAGAGAGGGGGGACATTGACAGATACTGCCTGAAGAAAGGGATCAGTCACAACCCAACTGCTGCTCAAGTTGCTCTGGGCAACAGATCGGGGCTGGGAAACACCGGCTGGAAATGGCAAAGGGAGCAGGGGGAAAAAATATGAACCGTGGTCGGAAAAATCGGAAAGCAGAGGAGCAAGGTTGACCAGGGCTACAGACACCTCCTGTTAATGTAATTTGTTTTGGAATGACAGTGTTTGTACCGAGCTGAACTCGAGGACAGGAAAAGGCAGACAATAGCACAAAGCTGCTGCATTGTTCACCCCATGTGTTCTTTTCTTTCCCCTTGGCTTACCCAGATGATCATTATGTAACCAATCAACTGGGCTAATTTTCAACCTGTCCAGGATATTCTCAATTATGTATTCTTCATAGAATGTCATGGTTTATTTTTAAAAGGCCCAGAATATTTCCTGTGATTAATGTCTGGATTAGTAGTTGTTTTACAGGGTATATAGACTTGGGTAACAAATCTTAATCCTGACTGAAAGGGCAGTTCAACACGAGCAAGCTTTTAATTTAAGTATCTTAACAAAGGGATTATATATTCTTCCCCTTCCTTACAAATCTTCAGAGGAAAAATACAGCAATGGCACATGAAGTGGGGCATGAAACACATTGTTTTCTGTTCTGGGAAGGTCTGCTTAAAAACCAAGCAGATTTCAAAATGACAAAACAATTTTTCCTGGCAAGTTTGGTATCGGGCTTTGTTTTGCTAAACCTGATTATGTACTTTGGCTGCTTAGCACAGGCATATGTTCCAAACCAATTTAGTCCCTGCTCAGAATGAGTCTCCTTATTTGTTCAACAGCTTCGGAAATCATTTTTTCATGCTGACTTTGAGTGACCGTTTAGCACACACTGCAAAGGTATTCCAGGGACAACAGACCTCTGCAGCAACTGAGGATCCNGTTCAAGCTTTGCATCAACAAAGCTCTTCTCTTTGTTTTTAAACCTGCTGGCCACATTGCATACGTTCCAAGGCAAGAAATGTCAGTCAGAGATTGCAAAATACCACAAAGGTGGACAATGGTCATGATTTTAAATACAACCCTCATTTCCATGCAGTAATACAACATAAAAGCCTTCATATAGGCAAAACTCACAATTAAATGCGGGAAAGATGCCCAGATCTGCATAAACTCTTCCACATCCTCTTACAAGATTTTGGCTGTTCTGTTTAGACACTTTTAGTACTCTGTCCAGTTTCTAATCCTGAATGGGAATATTTCTAACACTGACTTCACACATGCTGGACTGGTGGGGAAGAACGATGCACAGGTCTCAATAGCCAAAACCTCTGCTTCACATTTAGCAGACAACTTTCTCAGATTTAGGTCATTCTCATGTTGCCAAAACTACCAAAATCCGGACAAATAGCTCTGCATCTTTTGCAAACACCCCTCCACTAGCACTAAATACTCCCCCTCACTGGCATTCATACAATTCCCTTACAGTAAAGATTTAGTGGACATCCTCTTCCATTCCTCCTGAGAGAAATCTGGGAGAACACAGCACAATTGTATCTGATGTGAGAGCAATGCATCTAAATATGGGGGAAATGAAAAACAAACAAGAAAAAATAATAGCCACCAAAACTATTGCCTCATTTGGACTACAGGCAAGGAGACCAGTTTCTCTGGGGCCAATAAACTGGCACAAGAGGAACTGGGTGTCCCCATTATGAAAAAATTATGGGTTGCCAAACTGCTCAGCTTGCCACCTCTGCTGCTCTCCCTGGCCACAGGGAACATATTTGTCAGTGTAAGAAAACCTAGGATGGGCATATTTCTAGACACCAAAAACTCACAGCTCAGCTAACGACCCCTTCCCTGGCAATTTCATTGTCACAGCAGTGTCACCACCAGGCCTTATCAATGGGTTGGAAAGGCCACCCAAGATAACCCATAATAGGCAGGCAGAAGCAGTGCATACCAATGCTTTTAGCTATGCATAGTGACAGTGAGCAAACAAACTCTATTGAACATTTTGGCCAGTGCTAATATGACTTGGCTAATGTAAGAGATTAACCTCTCTCTGCTCTGAATCACCCTTCCTGCAAATGAAAATAAGTACACCAACCTGCATGCCTCAAGGAAAAACTTTAGCCAATAATGACTGTTGACAGATTGGCACTAGAAAGTAGCACACTCTGCTTTTCCTCACTCAGTGGTAATGACAGATATTTCAGAGGTTCTGATTGTCTTTCACCCTCATGGAGCAGAGAGAACAGGCAGCCCCAGCACAAATAAAGTTGTTTCCTTTGCTTTCAGACACCTTAGATCTGTTTCTGAATGGGAAGTTAGGTTTCCAGCTTCACTGACTTCCATGACAAGTGCACAAGTGGTTCTCTTAAAAAAGAAATGACCACCGTACAACAGAAGGGTGGGGAGTCAGAGATCTGCCACGAAGAACAATAAGAAAACTTCACTCTAACTTATACCAAATTATCTGTTGGTAAAGGATGAAGACAATGCAAAACAGGTCCTACCATCTTCAGCTCTACAAATTGGTCTCTTGAAGAGCTGCCTCCAGAGATTTACAGAAAAGCCACACAGTTTACATGGGTCTTCTGAATGAGGAAAATCACTCTTTGCCTATTTTCATGAAAGTCATTTACTAAGCTGGGTCACATCCACATTCCTCTCTTCTTTCCAGAGCCACATAAGACAGAGTCAAGAGATCAGAATAAAAGGTGTCTAAAACAACAATCTTCAGCAGCAGTACTTACACATGTCTTTGTAGGAGATTACAGGTTTGATTAATATTCAAGGCCTCCCCTCATTAACCACGGTGCCTTCTGCCTCCAGGTACTGAGCTGTGGGGAGCGGGCCAGTCACGCTGACACACTCAAATGTGTTTCTCAAATGTGACAGGTTTCTGCTGCTCGTGTGTGAACTCACTCCAGGATCTTGTAATGCAGTCAGGCTGAAATAAACTCTTTCCATCCGAAGTAATGGATTGTGTTTCTGCAGGCTTAGGAAGGAGAGACCTGGAACAGATAATCTTTTGTTGCTATCACAGCAATCCCACCCGGGGCACCCTCTGGGGATATGACAGGGCTTCGCACTCCAACAGCTCCTGGTTTACAAATGCTGGGTGGTCAGCTACAGCACCTGCTGCAAAATGCTCAGCATTTCCTCTGCTCCGGGGAAGTTCATCCCTGGGCTGTGTCTTCTTCTCCCAAAAGACAGCACTTGGCCAGGCCAAGTCCAAACCGATGTCCTATCAAAGGACAGAGGACTGACATGCTCTTAACAGTTCATTACATCAATAGTTCCTTGATATCTTCCAGAATGAGTTTGAAATTGCAGTGAACTCCAGATAATTCAGGTTTTTCAGTGCTTGCTTCTTAACACCTTGTCTTACATCCAGGCGCTCCAGAACAACTCTTGTCACCAAGAATACCTGCTACAGTGCAGTACATTTCTTTCAATTTACCTTGAATGCAAGGTAGGGAGGGACGTTTCACCAGCAGGTGATGAAATTTGTCAAGACTGTGTGCACAAACCTTTTAACCACACGCCCTATAAACTGAAGCACAAGGTTTTACTTTCTGCTTGCTTTAATGCTTTTGCTGTATTGCTAACAACATCATGCTTTCTTTTTACTCTGATTAATCCATTTCTTCTGGAATTTGCTACCATTAGAAGACGTGATGGCGTGTATCACAGGTAACTACATTACAGTTATCAGTAAATTGCTTCCTCAAAAACAATTGGGTTCAGCCAGCAGGAACTAAAAATGCTACTGTAAGGTGCATGATGCTGCCTGCCTGAATACCGTCAAACTGTGAGAAGACATTCAGCAGAACTGGAAATTTTTGCTTAAACGGAAGCATACACAAGAAACTCACCAAACTGTGCAAGAGCTGCTTGTGCAGATGAACAGGATGGCGTTGCACAACCCAGCAATAATTTTCCATTTTCTCCTGGTGCAACACTCGGGCACAATGCTGCCTTGTTAATTAAACACAATTCTGCTCAACAGCAAACACATATCTGTTTCTAAGTATTTGTTTTTAAGCAATTCCAGGAAACAAGCCCTCTTGCCTGTCCCTCCTCCTCCATCCTCCCACCTCCCCCCTCCATCCCCTGGAAAGATGCCTTTTAATTCTGACCTTCCATGTATCTCCATGCTAATCCATGAACAACTGCACGGGGAAAAGCATGACAGCTCTGCTTGGGGCCTGGGGAGGCGAGCCTTGCAGAGACCTTTTCTTGTTCCCCAGGTAGGATGTTTAGCGCTCCATCCATGCAGCCCGAATTCCTTTCTCACCACACCCAAGGTCATTTTAATGAAAATTCCTAAACCCATGCCAGGGGGATAGAATTGCTCCTAATCCTTCAGCAACACGTCATTTGATCCCCGGGCCCACTGGGGTTATTATTGTGTGTCTGCAGAGCACAGCAAAGCAGACAGGAGTAGAAAAATGGCAACCGCTGCAGGAGATCCCCTTCCCTTTCCCAACCTTTCTTTCAGATCCCCTTTTTTATTCCTTTTTTTCCACCAGAGCACATTCACCGCCTGCCAGTTTTCAAGGGATAATGCCATGTTTTAAGTCACCCTCTGCCATTCCCTAGAAGCTGCACACGTTTTTAATGAAATTAATGAGGAAGTTTAATTTTAAAGGCAGATTGTTTCCTCTGGCTTGCATTTTGAAAGGAACTGCATGTCTGTGTGGTCCATGACTTACAGTACTGTACTGATGGTTTACATCTGTGTTCAAGCAATGCTTTAGCATCACGAAAAATAACACAAAAACAAAATTAAAGTAAAATTGCATTTTTGGCAGGATGCAAAGGAGAGAAAACGATCTAGTGAATCCAGCACGACTTCATCTGTTTTTCTGGACTTTTTTCATGATGCCACAGAGGCCTGTATTTTATACAGAAAGCTTCTGGTGGATAAGGTAAGGTTTAATTTTTCTCCTCCTGTTGCCTCCTCATTGCCTATCTGGGCACTGATCCCCTTTCCCCATCATGGTGAGGTCTGGAAACCCACTGCATCCTTGCCTTAGTATGCCCAGGCCTCACACAAATTTGCCTGCCTTTTCCTATTAACACTCCTTGCTTCCCTGGCACAGAGATTTCAGAGCTTTTCAGCCTTGCCAAGTAAGAGAGGACTGAGAAATTAGCAAATTTCCTCCCCAGTATGTAAGTATGTGTAGGGCTGGGCTCACAAGCTATTTCCTACTCTCTTATCTCCTCCCCAAACATGACAATTTCTTGTCTACCACCTTTTCACTGGCAGAACTCAGAGTTGGGCATAGCAGAGAGGAGCATAGCTATCCCCAAGGAGAAATTTGGCCGAGGTCACTGGGCATACAATGGCTGAGACAGCAACAGAAAGGAAAACCTTCAATCCAGGCCAGGAATATGTCCGAGCTTGCTCTAGACCTGATCTGGACAATAAACGACCACTGCCACAGAGCATCTCTGCTCTTCCAAAGAGCTGCCTAACTCACACTACTATGGGATGAGGGTATGACAGTATTAACAGTATTTTCCAAGATGCAAAAGTGTTGCCAAAAAACCACTCTAAAAGTTGTCAATACAAATGACAGAGAAGCAAGACACTGCAGCAAAAAAAAAAGGTATTTTTATATCTATATATATATATGCATGCACACACAAATATGCAATTTTTATATTGATAAAAAGTTAAAATTGACTCATTTCTACCTAAAGTGGTGGGGTGGGAATGTGCAGAAATTAGGAGCCATATGAATGCCCAAGAACTACCAGACTCATGCATATTACCATGTTCTCTCATTAATTTAGCTGCATTCACTCTGTACAATTATTATCCTGTAAATCATTCTCAGTTTATAAGATATACTTCACCACTAGCAACAAAGAAACAGTAAATAGGGCCAAATCTACTGATAAATCAAGCTAGAGCCAGGGATGATGTAAACACACTTGCTGTGCCAATCCACCTTCTTCCATCCTGACCTGCCATACTTGTATTATTCTAGGCCTGGGCCTGATCAGAGATACTTCCTTGTGCCAAAAGATTAGGTAATCACACACACACATATGCAAAATTTAGAAAAAAAAAAAAAATCATAATTAAAAACATTCATCAGTATTATGTTTAGGAAAAAAAAGAGCAAAATAATAGTCCAAAAAGTGTTGGGGACATCACTTAGGGAAATATGTAAAAAATAGATGGATTTTTTTTTTTTTAAGGCTCTTTTATTTAACTTTTTTGGAGGTGTGAGTTGGGGGTTTTTTTTGGATGGGGTAGTCTAGCTTGTGTTATCCTGCAGCCATTGTGCAGCATGATAGGAAGACTGATTGATTGATCACAACTCAGCTTGTCAATGACCAGCATTAGAAAGGCTGAGGCATCCCCTGCAGAGGAACAGTGCAGGCAGACTTGACTGATGGATTGAGTACAGCACAGTCCCACACTGGTCTGAATCGTAAAAGTTAATGCCACACCACGCAGGGGTCCTCCTGATTGATAGGATGTTTGACTGGCTGCCCAGTCCCACAAGGATCACAGTTCTGGGGGTTTATGGTGCACTGAATTCCCCAACCTGACACAAAGCTGGGCTGCAGTTCACATGCCTCTCTCACATGCTAATCCCAAACATCAATTCATGACAGGTGAGGATTGCCACAGCTTTCTATTGGAGAAGCAAAATGAAGAAATGACTTAATGTAGCACCTGTCTGGGGGGTGGCTGCACAGCCTTGGGGACCATGTCCTGCTAATATCGCATGTGCAATGTCACCGCTTTGTTCACAAAGGAGCCTTAGAGAAGCACTCAGGACAACTTTGAGAGGCCACCCCTTTCCTCTCTATTGAAGAGTGAGTCCTTAGCCTTCAAATCACATTGTCTCAGTATAAAGACTTTTACTGTGGTAGAATCAGGGTAGCTTTGAGCCTTCCTGCCCTGCTGCACTCATACCAAAATAAAACATGAAACTGCAATGGGCAGGAAATAACTGTGTGCACACACTGACCAAAATCAGGTATGGTTTTACCCTGAGGAAAGTCTACATCACCCAATGACAATGTGTAGGAAATTTCCAAAATTATCTCAAGCATAGGTTCTGTAGCAAGAAAAACATGTTTTGAAGCACAAGGTGCTTTGAGGTTTTGTTTGGGATCCAAAAGATCTTGAGTCCATTAAATCTCATCATTTACTGCTGCTGCTTTTATTATGAAAGGTGATGATTTGTTATTGGGACCTTTTCAATATCTTTCAATTTTAATATCTAGTTGTCTGTGTATGCAGTCAAGAAATAACTAGACCCTTGCTCTTTTTCAGTAATTCCCTTATCAATTAGTGTGATTTTAATAAAAATTATGCAACCAATTCATTCACTCAAATTAGGGATAGGTAAACTTACCTGCTAATAAGAAAATAGTCTGTACATCATCCTCCTATGGTACTTGGTTTTCTTGGAGAAAGGAAAGTTCTCAGGTATGATTTGGAAGTGAAAGTACAGAGCCCAGAAGAGTTTCACTTTTCTCCTCACAGCTAATATCAATTCAAGTCCCACAGAAAACTGCACTACATTTGCTGATGTGCCTGATGTACTTAATATTCATATCTTCCAAAAACCCAAAAAGCAGAAAAATTAAACTGTGGCAGTTCTGCTCATTATTGGCAAAGAAGTGATGTAGGATAGTGCAAGCATAGCAATAGATGGCTGGAAACTTCTCAAAATAAGAAAGAATCAAACACTTGAAACAGGCAAATGCAGGCTGAAATTAGAGCTAAACCCCACGAAGGCTCTGAGATTGCCTGAAGTCACAGTGATCGTGCTGCTGGGTGGGGCCACTGAAGAAGGAACATGAGGAAATCCCCAGCTGGGTTTTTTGGGCCGTTCCATAGCGTCCTCGAAAAGCCAAACAAAATCCCGAAGAATGGCAGGTTGGAAGCCCAAACCATTCATTCCCCCACGGGGTAACATGCTCCACTTGGCAAAGGAACAACAGCTGCACAAGCAGGAGAGGGAATGGCTCTGCTACAAAAGAGCAAAGCACCTCAGGCCATTTTGAAGAACAGAGGTGGGCGAGATCCTCAGAGGATCTCAAAAGGAAGCCATGACAACCCTCGCCTGTCACCAGGTAAACAAAGACAAGCTGCAGTTGGAAAGGTTACAGGAGGTAGCTGGAGACCCAAGAAAACAGTCAAAAGAACCAGACCAACAGGCAGCCTTCCTTCATCTGGGATAGGAGGCCATGGCCAGGACCACAGAAAGGCAGAGGCTGGTGGGAGGAGGAGAGGTCCTCATGAGAGGCAGCAAGAAGGAAGATCATGCCTACAGCAGGAACTCCAGGTGGGGTAGAAACACCCATATCCAGGTCTGCCTCCAGTTCTGGTTTAGTGCTGTGGCAGGAGCAAAGTGCTGCTACACCACTGCCCAGCTCTCACTACATGAGAGAACACTGCCCACCCTAACCAGCCCATGGGATGTTCCCCATGCAAACACTTTGCGCACAGATCTCTTAAATTTGGCAGACACAGCCTTTTACCATGTGTAGGGATTTTCCATGCTGGGGGAATTCCTCCCTGGACACAGGAGAGATTTCTGCCTGGCTGTTTGCTGCTTGCAGAGACACATTTTAGTGATGAATTAGGATTTGTGGGTTCATTACAGATATTTGCACTTTTACCTCAGAGTTATCTAGTATTGACACTTTTTAATTTAATTTAAAATTCAAAAGACATAGCTCTGGCATCCCCCAGGCACACACTTGCTTGTAGGAAGAAGTGATTAGTTCCCTTTCAGAGAGAAACAACGGCATAACCACTGCTGCTCCTCGGCATGTTGCAGTGGCACACGGGCAGCCAGACAGGCACAGCACATTGCTTTCCCATCCATTCCAAACACGGAAGGATAAGAGTTTTCGTCAGAGGGATTACAGTTTAAGCATCTGGAAGTTAAACATTTCCTTACTCAGTTAAATCTATCAGTTTTGTTTAGTTACATCCCCTCTGCAGCAGCCTCATCCAGTTGACTGTCACATCACGAGTTCCAGCTGTTGCCTGAGCTTATGATTCCCGTGCTGCTTATCACCCACAGGAAAAAAACACCCCCACCTCCAAAAAGAGTCCACAGTCTCTGAGTACTGCAACTCTGACACAAATAATTTAAATGGGGAGGCAACACATCCAGCTGAAGCCAGCAGGTCTCAGCTGGTAAAAGGACCTCCACAAAAGTAACGAAGCAGCACACATTTGCTGCAGGACAAGCAGCCAGTGGTAACCTATTAGTAGAGTGTACAGGTGCCATGGCAGCCTCTGAGTTGCAATACATCTCTGAGTTCAACATACAACATGAGTAAACCCTGATGATATCCTAGAACTCAGTATCTTTCATCATTTTAATAATTGGAGGGGGCATTAATTTTCTTTCGTCTGGAGCAGAGGTAGGAACACACGTACCTGGGTTAAGAAGCTCAGTTAGGACCTCTTGTTATATAGATACATATTTCTGTTCTATTAAAAGTTCAGACACAAATTCTAACAACACATGGTGTGTGGAAAATTCCAACTTACCTATTTCCACTGACCCTTGCTTGTGAAACACAAAAGGCAAAGACCGTATGGAGGAGAATGAATCAGGGTGCTAACCTACACGCTATTGGCATGGAAAGATGTACATATTTCAAGCTCTGATGCTTGGAAAAATAAGGGTTTATTTTGAAGTCATCGCCCTTCAAACCCAATAATTACTGTCATTGACAATCATGATTTATGTAACCTCACTAAAGCGGTTTAGATGCCTGCATGTTTAGGAACTTGCATGGTTTAAAGAGAGAAAAATACATACTTAAGTGTTAGAGCCTTTACAGCAAAAGCAAAATTTTGACTTTCATTTTGTCAGGCAATTGTTCTGGAAACATTTTTGCCTTTATGACCAAAAGGTACCAAAACAGCCTTACTTCAAAGTCCTTGCATTGTTCCAATGTGTGTCATGCAGAATCACTTTTTTGGACATGGAAAAGACCGTGGGCAAGTCATACATTATTGCACTGAATACTCACAAAGGAAATGTGACAGAACCTACCCAAACGATGGGCGACTTCTTTGGCATGAGTCAGATACACTCTTACCTCCATGCTTGTATTCCCTTCCTCCCACTGGCAAGACAAAAAAACCCTTCTCCATTTGTGTATGGACATACACACTGGTTCCACCCTTGACTCACACACTGTTCTCATGACTCCTTCCAGCCCAGCTGTCCAGAGGTGCACACAACAAAGCCCAGCTAACTGCAAAGATTCATTTTGCCAGAGTAGCTCAGCCCAACACTTAATCAACACACTCCGCATCATGCCCTTGCTACAGATACTGCTCTTCCCTCCTACACAACGCTTCCCATCAAGCTTTAGTTTTGTAGCTGTTATTTTCCTCAGTGGAAGATCTGAGATAGCATGGCAAATTCCTGTTTCACATACTACTAGATGGTCCTGAAACAGCCAGAGGCTTTTTGGTTTCTCCAAGAAGATTTCAAAGGCTTTTCTCCCCTAGTCAGCCTGGTTCTCATGCAAACTCTAGCAGTTGCAGGGCTAACTGCACGTATTCTTCCTCTCAGCTAACATGCTTATATAGTCTAGGAAAATTGCATTCCCCAAATTGGGAGTTAAATACAATCAATTAGTCTGGCTACCCTTGACAGTGGGGAAAGCTTATTTCTCTATCTCTTACCCAGTCCTGAGCTAGGACTTAAACCTACATCTCTAGAAGATCATCTCTGCCTGGTTCTAAAATCTGTTTCTTCTCCTCTGATGGTTCTGCTCTGTACAAATATGCCAGCATTCAGTGGACACCCAGATACCACATGAATATCTTCATGGTGTCTCCCTTACTCCCTCCCTTTGGCCTAAGCCCATATCTTTATCCTGGACATCTCTAACTACCTCTTTTGTCAGCAAGTTATTTCCCTTGCAGCTGGATGCACCCAGATCCCAGCCTCAAGCTGATTAGAAGCCTAGATACCTGACCTAGAGCTGCAGATTCCATGGGTAGCAGGACACCCAAAACCTGGGCTATTCAACCTTTTCTGTCTGCCTGTTCTATAGCTTCATTTCCTTCCTGCCCTGCTCCCCCACTCTTTCTAGCAGAGAGAGAAAGATCTGTGATATAAGTCCAGAAAGAAAATAGGTGAAATTAACGGTTAAAACTTGCTTTTTTGTTAACTGCAGTCCCATAAAAGCAAAAGAGCCATTTCAGCAACTAGTATATAGTTGGAGCACCCAACACTTCCTTTCACAAATACCAGACAAAAAAAAATGAAAAAGCTTTCAATCTTGCTGAAAAGAAAACAAAAACAATATTATTAAAATAAAATAAAGAATGCCTTACCACATCTTCTGACATTGTTTAATGAGTAGGTTTATGCTGGCTGTGCATAGTGAAAGGGGCTTCCCTGAATGGCATTTGGAAAGAACAGCACCTGGGTGGGGCGTGGGTGGCCTCCCTTGAAGATGTTTTCCTTCTCTATTCACACAGCTCCTCTGTGTTCTCCATTCCTGTAATTTAATCATTAAACCAACATCAGAGACTTCCCACTCTACCCCAGTGCATCACAGGGCTGACCCTTCCAAGAGATGTTACCAGCCAAATTACATTTTTCTGCATCAGGTTCATTTCCAGTACAACCATAGGGGTGGGGAGATCAGCACTTAAAACTAACTGGTAAAGTCAGGCTTTTGGTCAAGGTGTGTTGCCAGCAGGCGCCATTGGCAACTTCCATGCCAGTGGAAATTCCAATTGTTTCATTTTTGCCAAAGGAAGTACTTGAGAGAAGGTAAGTAAGGAAGAGACATGTTCCATTAACCAAATAAACACTGAAGGACAATGATAGAGCCTCAGAGACACAAAAAGGGAAGTGATTTGAGGATATGACACTCCTACTCTTTTCCACACCTTTGTCTTGCACGTGACAAAAGCTAACTTAATGGAGACCAAAAGTTATGGTTTTGATAACTGGTACAAAATAAGGTAAGTGGTGGGTTACAGTGGACGCTTCAACATAACCAAAAATCACCACTTTAATTGGCACAAACAGCAACCTTATCAGCAGTGTTACTAGAAAGATTAAGAGCCAGCCAGCCTTCAACATTAGACAGTAAATGCTGAGAACAACAGTTAAAAAGAAATCCATTTTGTTGAAGACCTTGAAGTTTAATTTCTTTCTGATTTAGGAAGGAAAAAAAAACTATAAAAATAGATTCTAGGCACAAAAGTTTAACTCAAAACACATTATGAGTTTTCTTTTTCCTACTGCCCAAACACCACAAAAATTCCACACTTCAAAAATATTCTGAAATTACTACAGCAAAATTTTGCCTCCCAGCGATAAAAAGGCACTTCCTCTGTGTCTGCTGAACACTTCAGTGGAAACAGTTTCATAACCCGCCTCTGTTTCACCAAAACAGAATTTTCTGTGAGAACCCAAATGATCCTAAGGGAAAACCAGTGAAAAAGAGCATGTAAACTGTATTTCTAAGTTGCAATGCCATCTGTCAGTAAAAGCAGGATCTGCTGAGGGAAACTGTTGGCTGAATATTCTGGCAAGCTTGCTGCTGCCCATCCTGGGAACACAGTCCTTTATAGCTGTGTGCATGTAACGAAACTCTGTGGTCATTCTGTAGGCATCAGCTGAACAGGAGCACCAGTGGGAAGGGAAAAGATGGCGAATGCTTGGGGCAAAGACAAAATGATCTCTACACAACCACTTTCCACAACTGCTTTAGCAAATGAATTTACTCAAAGGAATGGTGGTAGGAAAGGAAACTTGCATACAAGTATTTTTTATATGTTAGCTAAAAGTGAACTAAAACATTCACCTTAAGATCAGGACTTTAATCATTCCATTACACTCATATAATCAACACAAGGATATGATACCACAGAGCCATAAATTTCATAGCCTCAAAAACTTGGAACAGCTTGGAAGGGATGTTTCAGCCTGAGAAGACATTGAAGGTTTCTTGAACAACGTACATCATAAAGATGATTCTCCTAGATCATTTTCTAAATAGCTTTGAAAAATAAATGTGAGAACCGTAATTCATACCTAGCTCATATTCTGAATCATAATTGTCCTCTCCTGAACTACTTGTTCACCAAACATTACTTTCACTCAATACCTAAGAGAACACCAATTAGAACGGAAATAAAAGAGGGGGAGGAACATCAGACAAATATTCTCAAATCAGAAGATGCCAAATTATACCCAAGGCAACTATGCGAGGTACTGAACTATCTTTGTGAGTAATTCCACCCACTCAACTCCCTCACAGGCAGCCTCACTATTTCTGAGGGAAGTCTGTGTTTTCTGTATTTTCCTAGAAATAATAAGAGCGGAATTTGTTGTAATCGCAGAGGTAAACTGCACATGTTCCACATCAATATTCTGTAAGACAGAAAATCTCCACCATTGTTAGATGCATCTCTCAAGTGACAAGAGCTCATTTCTTCCCTTTCCAGTGCAGGTTTTCTCTGAGGAGAGAAAACCCACAACAAAAGCACAGCCACTGATGCAGAGCAGTTTTTGGCAGGGCTCGCCTGAGAGAAAGTCACACACACAGTCCCATGGAGGATAATTCCGCAGTGTCCACAGACCATTTCTATCTGCCAGGGAGAACCACCCTGCCTTCCCTTCGTATGACAAATGACAACAATGACACAAGGAACTAGACCCAAGAGTGGATAGCAGCAGAGGCTTTCATTAGATGGACATACAGCAATACTGCCACAATAATTTTGTCCCTCTGCATCATTGTGTCTCCCATAATCGATGGCTGAATTCTCTGTGTTCAAATAGCCTTTTCAGAAGCCCCTTCTACTGTAAGCCAAACCTCTCCTCAGAAAGTGTCCTGAGCTTTCAGGAGTCATTTGGCCATTAGAAAAAGAAAATTGGGATCAAAGCTGTAAAACAGCAAGTGTCACGTCAAGAACAAGAATTCGTAGCAGGTACTGCGACCTGGCTGGTTTACTTATCAGTATCAAGTGCAACTACTAGTCCTGGAGATAACATTATTGAAATTCCAGCAGTGCATGAACGACATGCTGAAACTTGTTTCCTCGCACAGTTTATCACTAAGTAATTCTTACGAGAAATTCAACATGCTTCTGTTCAGAATTGGAGTGTTTTTACTTCATAGACTCATAATTTAGGGTTCCAGAAGCAAACTGAGAGTCAGGATCTGCAGGGAAAATAAACTTCCCCAATTTTGCAGGACAGAAAATCCCTATGAGTGGAACCTCTATACTTCCAGTTTCACAAGTGACTGGAGCAAAGACAAACAGTAAGGATTTTCATTTGATTTGACAGAAACATTTCTGATGATAGCCATTCATTTCTACCCTCCACAAAATGAGCCATAATTTGCCTTGAATTCACAAATGGAACTTAAAAACTAAACATCCAGAGTTCAAACACCTTCACTTTCTCTGCCAAGAGATGGTGGTTTAGACCATTACAGATGTTCCCAAGAAGGAGTATGTCTGCAACAGCATTTCTCCTGTCAATAACTGCATCTCTTAAAGAAATTCAGTAAAAAGCGAAGGAGAATGAAAATTAAAACTGGGGAAAGAGAGTATCCTGGGAGGGGAAGCGAGAACAAAACCATGCAGGCTTATGCAGCCAGCCATCTGCAAAGCTGAAGGTTTCACAAAGGAAAAAAGCCTCTACTGTTCCTGAATCAATGACTTCCCCTTTACAGGCAAGCTCACTCTGAAAGAGATTCAAAATGGCTCTCAAGGAATTCATGCCAACTGTGAGGTCTGTTTTCTCGGCTCTATCCCCCTCCCCTCTTTCTTTCCCAGTCACAAGGATGTAAGTATTTATCAGTCCTGTACCCCTGCCAGCATACACTGGAACAAGTCAAAGGGACCTGGCACTGAATCACAGGGATTTGTGTTGCTAATAAATACAGCAGGCCCCATCCATTGTTGATTAATTTTGACTGAAATCTAAACACCAAACAACAAACACTCTTCTGAACTGCTTTGGTACCCATTAGTTTGATGTGTTTATTAGACAAGACTGTATTCTTTCAAGTTTATTAACAACAGATTAGAGTATCTGCAAACAAATATAGGAGTTTTATTATTTAAAGGTGTGGGCATTGTACACTA